>JAULAV010006558.1:0-50000 GCA_030789695.1 Scilla litardierei | reverse complement strand
ACAAAAACACTATATATATGTATAAGCATACAAACAAGACACAATCGTTGAGAGTTTTATTGTAAAATTAAAAGTTCAAACAAGTTGGTGACAAGCAATTCATTGAAAGGTCAAAGAATTCCTTGAGAAATTTGAAGAGGTTGTCTTTTATGATTTCCATCATGCTTTCTGGAATAGACAGAAACACAAAGGTAAACTAACTTATTCATAGACATTATTCCCAATTCTTTATATAGACTATATCTTAAATTTATCTAAAGATGTTGATCAACATTGGATGCATTTGAATATATCAGTTAAGATCGTTGAAAAGAACAATGCTTACAGTCGAGATTGGATTTCAAACATCTTCGTTATAATTTTTTGTTAGGAGATTCCTTTAAGTGTGAACATAATCATTCCTCTCCATCCATGTCCCAGACTAGGTTGTCTTTCCATTTCTTAATAGTATACATGTAAGCCCAAGAGGAATATTCTCTACATGGTCACTATGACAAGTTGATTGCTGCTTACAACACCATAGATATTTGGGATTTTAATGAGAAATATGCAGAGCTATAGGACTTCATTGTCAAGAATGAAGAAATTATAAATGGACTCAAGTGATGTTTGTGTTAAATCTCAATAATATCATACCACATATAAGATTATTTTACTTGATATGGTTTACTTGGCATCAAACCTGGTTGAGTTTGTATACGATATTTGTAAAGTTTCATTTATGAATATGTGTATCATGAACATTAGCTTGGTATGTTTTTAACAAGTTAGAAATACTTTTTGTTGTCAAACAAATGAACTGAAGGATTCCTAAGACTGCAACGCTTGCATATGCAGATCCAAATTGTCTACTGTACCGTGTGTATGGTATCGTATTCTTGTTGATGTGAGATGTCCCTTATCAAGCAGGTTTTTTCTGAACTTTGATGTTGCACTGCATTTTTGCAATAGCACAATACCACAATCCACAAGGTAATATGCCTGCATTTAGCAAACCCTAGTCCACTACAGCTAGTTGCTAGTAATCAACAATGTATACAACACAAAGAAGTATAAGAACAATTAGAATCACAACTTGAAAACATGTAGAGAAAATGTGAATATCATTTTAGGTGAACACCTATCACGCTGCAACATTCGAACTATTCTTCATAATCCATAGGAGTGAAAATTTAGTATAACTTATGTATGGATTTGCCAACCTCTTTCAAAAGGCAAGCAATAACATCAAAGAAAGAAAATCATCACCACTGAAACTAAATATCATTTATAAATAACCATGTAGGCATGAACCAAAACTTCAATGAGATCGTTCTTTTTTATCAATATCATCACACCTGTTTCAGAGTGTTTTCTCACTACAAAGCGTTGACCGTGGACAATCCGGTCAACGTGGTCAAGGAGCCCGCGTGGGTCCCTCGGGCGAGTCGAGTTGGTGCTGTAGAGGCTCGAATCGGATCTGCAGACGACGTGGAGCGCGTCGGCTGGGTCGACTCGGGGTCCTCGGTCGTTGGTAGGGCGAGGGGAAGCCTCGGCCTGGGTTGAGACGCTCGGCCTCGGTCGGTTGCGCTCGGCCTCGGCGGTCGGACGACGAGGGGGAGCCTCAATCGTCCAGCTGGTTGCGTGGTCGGCGAGGGGTGGAGGGGAAGCCTCGGCCCGCGGATTGGGTATCCTCCTGCGTAGACGAGAACACTCGTCAGGGGGGCCGGACCTTGGTTCCGGCCAAAACCCCTCCGATGCCTAAGTCAGACAATGATCTGAAAGAGGAGGCCCGGCGGAGACGGTACGACTCGAGAGGAGATTGATACGGCGTCTCACGGCGCGAGCGGGGGAGAAAGGAGGAGAAATGGGGGAGCTAGGTCGTTGATGGAGTACCGTAGGTTTTGAATACCTGAGATGCGGTCCCTTGTCCTGTCGTCCTCCTAGCCCCTTTATAGACCTCTGCCGTGATTGCCCCCGACCCACGTCGCTCGTCTGCCCCCAATCGTGCCCCCTCAATCTGCCCCCCCGTCGCCGCTCCCTGCGCCACGCCAGCATCTCCCCATAACTGCCATTAAGTGGTAGCGGGATCGAGGGAGCGGTTATCGCAGGAGTGGGTGAGTGACCCGTATGTTACCGGGGCCGGGTCGGATCGACATTTGGGGGAGTCCCCCATAGGGCCTTATCGAGTGGGCCTGAGTGCGCAGATGGGCTCTTGACCGGAGGTCGGGTTTCTGGGCTCGTGTCTTTCGGGCCTCGGCCAAATAGGCGTAACAATTGCCCCCATCGGTCGGGTCGATCGGCCTCGGCCGGTTCGGCTCGGCCGATGTGACTTCCGCCGACTTTGACAGGCTCGCCAGTCGATGCCGACTCATTTATTAGTCGTCATCATGAGTTGGCCCGTTCGATACTTTTAAGGCGCGGGCTCCGAAGCGCCGTCGGTCCTCTGATGCTGCCACGTGTAGCTGCAAGCTTATCCCCACCGCTCGCGGGGTAGTCTTAAGTTGAGAAGCCGAGGGGTTCATGAGCCGCCATCCCGTCGTTTTCTTCTTTGCGCTGATCCCTATTCTGCCTGAGCTCTGCCTCATGTCGTCTTCCTCTGCCACGGGTTCGGGTCGGCCGGAGCGCGACGCGGCTCCGGGCCTGGCGGGTAGCCCTCCTTCGACGATTTGTCGGCACGGGGATGATCTTTCAGGGGTGCCCCCAGAGGTCTTGTCATGGCCTTCGTCGATCTGTGCCACCACCATCGGGAGCCTGCGCTCCGCCTACCTGCTTCCGCCTTACTCGGCTCGTGCCCCTGGGGCGGACGAGCGAATCTGCTTTCCTGGCCCCAACGAGGTTGGAATATACGAGAAGTGTTTCCGCTTCGGGCTTTGTTTCCCGCTCCATCCTTTTATCGTCGAATTCCTTCAGGCCCACAACGTGTGCCTGTGTCAATTCTGTCCCAACACCGTCGGGCTCCTCGTCGGGTTCATTGTTGTCTGTATGCTGAGGGGAGTGGCGCCCTCTCTTCGTCTCTTTGCCCAGTTCTACCGCCTGAGCCACCACCAATCAGGGGCGTGGATTTACATCAGCGCCCGCCCGAAAATGACCCTGGTGCTGGGGTTGCCAAGCTCCCTGAAACGCTGGAAGGGGGAATACGTGTTTGTCACGTTCCCGTCGAGTGTACCCTTCCCGGTTAGGTGGGAGGTGGCCGGTGCAGTCATCCTCGATCTGGGTGAGCCGACGGTCACCGAGCAGCAGACGGCGAAGGACATGCTGGCGATTCCTGCAAGGGAGCGCTCGATCGACGTCCTCTTTAGTGACCATAACTTGCGTAAGACGGTGTGGCCCCTAGGTAAGCCTCTCCGAGTGTTCGCCATTCGAGGTCGCCCGGGCTCTGCTTGGTCTCTTATTCCTCCTTTGAGTGCAGGTGGATTCCCTCTCGGTCCTTCTCCCGCCAGCGCTCTCGTGCAGGTCCCAAATCTGGATCCGCGCAGAAGGGATCATGTGCTGGCGGTCCGGAAGAAGCAGCGGGTCGGAACCGCGACTGGAGGCTCAAAAAGGAAGAAGGCGTCATCTCCCTCTCTCCCCTTGCTGGGGTCTTCCAAGAGGGTCCGTGAGGAGGTCGAGGGGGTTGATGTGCTGCCGACTGCTGATCGACCTCAACCCGCCCCCGTTGAGGTTGCCTGGCCGTGGGTCGGCCCTTCACCTCTCCCGGACGGTTCTCTCCCTGATGCCTACAGTCGGTATCTTGGCGCGTTCCGCTCCACTCCTGGCGAGTTCCCTTCGTCAGGGGAGGGTCTTCTTCGTCCACGCTTCCCAGTGGGGGAGAAGGAGTCGGTGTTTTCGAGCCGCGGAACCGTCGCACGAGTGGCCGAGAACTGTTGTCTCCCTCCCGATCAGGTGGTGCTGGACGGAGTCAGAGGTGACTGTTTGGCCACCTTCGTGATCCAGGCTGGTCAACAGGTAGTGTGTCTCCGCTTGTCCCCTCTTTCTCCAGCTGCTTTCGCTGTCTTACCTTCGTTGCTTTGGTGCAGTTGTCCTCGGTGGGCCTCTCAATGAGGCGCCAATTCGCGGCTCTTCCCAAAGCCAAATCCGATGCCGGGCGAGGCCCTGAGGCCCCCGGTGAGGAGGGAGAGGCAGGTCAGTTAGAGGAAGCGCAGGTCCAGTCCTTGGATTCCCGCGTAACTGAGCTGTCCTCTGCCCTGGAGGAGGCGGACCGAGAGAGAGCCTTGGCTCTGGCTACAAAGTCGGAGGCCGAGGCGCGTCTCGCCGAGCTTTTGAGAGGCACCGACACGTCTGGAGGAGCCGAGCAGATCCCCAACCCTGCTGCTGCCTCCGAGACCTTGGAGCTCTCCGATCGTCTGGAAGCGGCGGAGGAGCAGGCGAGGGTCCTCCTTGCCCAACTTGGCGAGAAATCCCGGGAGGTCGAGAAGGAGAGGGCGGAGCACCAACGCCAGATCGAGACCTTAGAGGCCCGGATGCGTGGGCTTGAGGAGGTGGATCCGGCCAGGATCGCTCAGGATGTCGTGGCGGAGTATGCCACCTCCTTTGTTGAGACCGCCTTATCGGAGGCGTTCGAGAAGAGCTTCGCCCGGTGTCAGTCCGAGATCCAAAAGAAGTTCCCACTCTCGGGGGTCAACTTCGAGGATCTTCGGATGTACCCTGACGTCGAACGGAGTAAGGGGGAAGACCCTGGTGGGCTGCCAGCCTGTGGCTCCACCGGTGCCCCCGGAGAAAAATGAGGGAGGGGAATGCCCCTCGGCCTCTTCGTGCGCCTCTCTGTATATCTTTTTGCTTTATCTGGAAAGGAATGAATTCAAAATAAATTTATTTCATAGGAAACGATACATCTATTGAAAGTACTTGCGTAAATGTTCCGCATTCCAAGTGTGAGTGAGAATCCTCCCCTCCATATTGGCTAGTCGGTAGGCTGCGGGTCCGAGGACCTCGACGACTTTGTAGGGCCCCTCCCATCTAGCCGCGAGCTTCCCTTTGCGAGCGGTATCAGTGTTGAAGCCCGCTTTCCGGAGGACCAGGTCCCCAAGGTGGAAGCTTCTCCCCCGCACCCGAGCGTTGTAGTATCGGGCCAACTTCTGCTTCTGGCGGATGATGGTAGCCAGTGCCTGCTCCCGTCGCTCGCCGAGGAGCTCCAGACTGAGCCCCAGACCCTGTGAGTTCCTGTCTTCGTCAAAGTATTTGAGGCGGAGAGATTCTTCGCCCAATTCGACCGGCACCACCGCCTCGGCCCCGTAGGTGAGCACGAACGGAGTCTCGCCAGTGGCCTCCTTGTGGGTTGTCCGGTATGACCAGAGTATCCCGGAGAGCTCTTCTGGCCAGTTCCCTTCGGCGTCTTTCACTTTCTTTCGGAGGGGCTCTATGATGCACTTTTTGGCCGCTTCCGCCATTCCGTTGGTCTGGGGGTGCGCTACAGAGGCAAAGAGAAGCTTGATTCCCCATTCCTCGCAAAAATCTTTAAACCCTGTGGAGTTGAACTGCTTCCCGTTGTCTGTGACGATGGCCCGTGGCACTCCGAATCTGGAGATGATGGAATTCCATACGAAGCTTTTTGCTTTCTTTCACGTGATGGTGGCCAACGGTTCGGCCTCGATCCACTTGGTGAAGTAGTCCACCGCCACAATCAGATGCTTCCGCTGCCCTCGTCCCGGTTTAAACGGTCCGAGGATGTCGAGCCCCCATTTCGCAAAGGGGATGGGGCTCACGATAAGGATGAGCTCTAATGGGGGAGTCGAGATGTGGTGGGCATACCTCTGGCATTCTTGGCATTTTTGGACGTAGCTTGTTGCATCTTGGGCCAGGGTCAGCCAGTAGTATCCCTGCCTCAAGATCTTCTGTGCGACCACCTTGCCCCCATGGTGATTCCCGCAGATCCCTTCGTGAACCTCCCGTAGGACGTAGTCAGCTTCCTGCGGTCCGATGCACTTCAAGTATGGAAGGACATCCGTCTTGGTCCAGCGTCTCCGGTAGAGCGTCCCTTCATGGATCACGTATCGGAGTGCCTTTCTCTCCAGGGTTCGGCGTTCGTCCCCATCGGTCGGCACCTCCCCATGAGTGAGGTACCGGATGATCGGGTCCATCCAGGTGGGTTCTTGGTCGGTTGCCATCACCTCGTGCTCTTCCGTGCTGGGGGACTGCAGGTTCTCCATGTAGATGGTGCGGCCCAGCTCCTTAGGCGAGGACGAGGCCAGCTTCGACAACGCATCTGCCCGCGCATTCTCTGATCGCGGGAGGTGCAAGATTTCCACGCTCTTGAACTTGGACATCGCCACTCTGGCGACAGGGAGATATCTCTGCATCGCCTCCTCCCGTGCCTCGTAACTCCCCAAGAGTTGGTTGACAATGAGCTTCGAGTCGCTGAGGAGGCGGATGGACTCGGCCCCGAGCTCCTGGGCCAGCCTCAGGCCATTGATCACCGCTTCGTATTCCGCCACGTTGTTCGTGGCTGGGAACTCGAACCGCAACGCGTATTCCACAATGTTCCCTTCCGGGGATCGGATTGCAATCCCAGCCCCGCCTCCTGACTGTGTGGCCGACCCATCCACATGGACTATCCATGCTCCTGGATCCCCTGGCTGGAAGTGGTCAGCCGAAAGAAAGGACAAGGGTTGAGCAATTACCGTCGCCGGGCCTTCTTCCTCCGGGGGCCATTTCCTTCCGTTGTGCACTCGGCGATGAAGTCGGCTAGGGCCTGCCCTTTGATGGCCGTGCGCGGTTTGAATCGGAGGTCGAACTCGCTCAGTTCCACTCCCCAGTTTAGCATCCTTCCCATTCGATCGAACCTCTTGAGGTTCTGCTCCAGTTGTGAGTTGGTCAGGATCAGTATGGTGTGGGCCTAGAAATAGGGTCGGAGCCTTCGTGCTGAGAGGACGAGGGCGTACGCCAGTTTCTCCATGGGCGAGTATCGCACCTCCGCCCCCTTCAAGATCAGGCTCGTGTAATATACCGGCCACTGCACCCCACCGTCTTCCTGGATCAGCACTGAACTCACAGCTTCCTCCGCGCACGCCAGGTAAAGGCTCAGCGACTCCCCTTCCCGTGGTTTGGACAGGAGAGGTGGGCTGCGGAGATACTCTTTGAGGTCTCCGAACACCCTGGAGCAGTCTTCGTCCCATAGTATCGTCTTCCTATTGTCCGAAGGTTCCGCGATCGCTTTCCTCAGGACCTTGAAGAAGGGGAGCGATCTTTCCGCTGATTTGGAAAGGAATCGCCCCAAGGCTGCGATGCGCCCGTTCAGCCTCTGCAGCTCTTTGATCATCGTCAGCTCACGCATGTTGATCAGTGCCTCGATCTTGTCAGGATTAGCTTCAATGCCACGGTTAGTTATCATAAATCCCAAGAATTTGCCAGATCTTACCCCGAACGTGCACTTCGCGGGGTTGAGTCGAATGTGGTGTCGCCGCAACCGCTCGAAGGTCTCCCGCAGGTCGGCGATGTGGTCTTCTGGTCGCCTCCACTTGACAAGCATGTCGTCGACGTAGACTTCCAGGTTCCTCCCGATCTGGGAGCTGAAAACCTTGTTGACCATTCTCTGGTAGGTGGCCCCTGCGTTCTTCAAGCCAAAGGGCATCTTCTTGTAGCAGTAAGTTCCCCGGTCCGTCATGAAGGCTGTCATTTCTTCGTCCCGGGGGTCCATCTGGACTTGATTGTACCCTGAGTAAGCGTCCATGAAGCTAAGCATCTCGTACCCTGAGACGTTGTCCACCAGGTGGTCGATGCGCGGCAGGGGGTAGCTGTCCTTGGGACAGGCCTTGTTGAGGTCACTGAAGTCCACGCACATTCGCCACTTCCCATTGGGTTTCTTGACCATCACCACGTTCGACAGCCACTCCAGGTACCAGACCTCTCGTATGAAGCCAGCGTCAAGGAGACGCTCCACTTCCTCGGAGGCTGCCTTCATCTTCTCGCCGCCCAGGTTACGCTTCTTCTGCCTGACCGGCTTGAAGTGGGGGTCAGCGTTGATCTGGTGGACGATCACCTGGGGGTCTACGCCAGGCATGTCCTCCGGTGACCAAGCAAAGATGTCCAGGTTCGCCTCCAGGCATTCGATCAGCTGATCCCTCAGGTCCTGGCTCAGCCCTCTCCCGATCGAGACGAACCGGCCCTCGATGTCCGTGACCGGGATCTGCTCTTGCTCCTCCGCAGGGGCAGGCCTAGGCCCACTCCTCAAGTCGAGCGCGGTCATCCGGTCGGCTAGACGATCCTCGGGACCTTCCTCCGCCAGTTGATAGCAGGAACTCGGCCTCCCCGCGTCGCCTTCGACTTGCCCCATCCCCCCTGGCGTTCGGAACTTGATAGTCTGATGGAGGGTCGAGACTACCGCGCCGACGGCGTTGAGTAGGGGTCGGCCGATGATCCCATTGTATTCCGACCCGATCCCCAATACGATGAATTCCACCGCCAGGGTCACCGAGTCCGGTGCGTCTCCGAGCGTTACCGGGAGATGGATCGTGCCGATGATGGGGGTGGAGTGACCCGTGAATCCAACCACGGGACCTGAGTGAGGTCGTAAGTCTTCTTTCCGCCGCCCCATCTTTTCCAGGGTTGACATAAAGAGGACGTCACAGGAGCTGCCGGTGTCGACAAGCATCCGTCGTACCATGGTAGTGTCTATGACCACTGACACCACCAAAGCCACGTCCGAGCTGCGCGCCGTTACGGATGCACTCGGTCTCCCGACCAGTGGGGACAGGGAGGGCCTCCCGGCCCTTTCCTCACGATCCTCCTCGCGTCGGGCCCGCGCCCATTCTTGCTAACGATGGCGGGCCCTGTCGCCTCGCATCAGGGCCTTGTTCTCCTTTCGCCGAGATGGGGGAGGTCGCGTCATCGCAGGTGTGGTTTGTTTCTTCGTGGGACAGTTCGGTTCCCACAGACGGTGCCAGATGTTTCAGAGTGTTTTCTCACTACAAAGCGTTGACCGTGGACAATCCGGTCAACGTGGTCAAGGAGCCCGTGTGGGTCCCTCGGGCGAGTCGAGTTGGTGCTGTAGAGGCTCGAATCGGATCTGCAGACGACGTGGAGCACGTCGGCTGGGTCGACTCGGGGTCCTCTGTCGTTGGTAGGGCGAGGGGAAGCCTCGGCCTGGGTTGAGACGCTCCGCCTCGGTCGGTTGCGCTCGGCCTCGGCGGTCGGACGACGAGGGGGAGCCTCAATCGTCCAGCTGGTTGCGTGGTCGGCGAGGGGCGGAGGGGAAGCCTCGGCCCGCGGATTGGGTATCCTCCTGCGTAGACGAGAACACTCGTCAGGGGGGCCGGACCTTGGTTCCGGCCAAAACCCCTCCGATGCCTTAGTCAGACAATGATCTGAAAGAGGAGGCCCGGCGGAGACGGTACGACTCGAGAGGAGATCGATACGGCGTCTCACGGCGCGAGCGGGGAAGAAAGGAGGAGAAATGGGGGAGCTAGGTCGTTGATGGAGTACCTTAGGTTTTGAATACCTGAGATGCGATCCCTTGTCCTGTCGTCCTCCTAGCCCCTTTATAGACCTCCGCCGTGATTGCCCCCGACCCACGTCGCTCGTCCGCCCCCAATCGTGCCCCCTCAATCCGCCCCCCCCGTCGTCGCTCCCTGCGCCACGCCAGCATCTCCCCATAACTGCCATTAAGTGGTAGCGGGATCGAGGGAGCGGTTATCGTAGGAGTGGGTGAGTGACCCGTATGTTACCGGGGCCGGGTCGGATCGACATTTGGGGGAGTCCCCCATAGGGCCTTATCGAGTGGGCCTGAGTGCGCAGATGGGCTCTTGACCGGAGGTCGGGTTTCTGAGCTCGTGTCTTTCGGGCCTCGGCCAAATAGGCGTAACAACACCCAACAGACATTTACAAATGGGATTGTTTAAAGGAAAAAAAATCAAACATGTCATATATATTACCAAATGATAATACCAGATAAACTATGTTTCTCTTAAAATTTGAACAATTTTTACACTAAGATACATGTCATATATGGTACAAAAAGATCATCCTTAATACTCCAAGCCTTTTATACGTAAAACCAATCTTTAATAAATGGAGTGCCGAGGGAAATAGTAAAAATTTACATGTTGATCTTCAATACTAGCTAGTAACTGCTGATAAATGGCATGATAATGGAATTTTGAAATGCAGAAATCATGGATGGATTAAAACCAATAAAAACGGTCCACACAACAGGTCTACCACAGAAAACTTAAATTACGCAAACATATTAACACATAAACAGCCCACAGACTATTCAGATAAGCAAATGTATTAACACATAAACTTAAATACGCTGGCTTCATTCAGTCATTAATACATTGATCTTTTATGGCTATGTACAAAGGACGGATTCCTGGCTCTTATGTGCAATCAATTGATCTTTTTCCCATGTCATAAATATAAGCTGGAGGAAGAGAACCCAAGAGTTCTTATCCAAACTTTGCTCTTTTTCCAGTGCAATGGAAGATTGCTTGTTTGCTGTTTATCATCTTTTTTGTTCTTGGCCTCTTCATACAAGCAAACCTTTACAATACACCATATTCATGTCAACGTACCCAGTTGCTTGTACCTAGTAGCTTGATGTTTTTTCTGATTTAGTTTTACATATTTATTCTTATGACGTAATAAGAAGTTAGCATTCAATATATTTAGAAAGATAGCATGAAGATTTAAGAAAATATGAAGTCATTGCTCTGATGAGTGGGGAAAACATGCGTGTTTCAAATGCTAGCATGTATGAATTCTATTCTTTTGTTTACTCACCCTCACCCACAGAGCAAAAATATATACTCAGTGTGACCTTCAGTTTTTCAGGGAAAAAGGATATTAAGTATAACCTTCAGTAAAAACTTGAAATTATAATTGTGTGAAAAATATGCATACGGAACAGCGGTCATTTAGAGAAAACAATAAGCCAGAGGTTTAAAATGGATCAATCACATCAATAAGCTAAATCATGGCAGGTGCTAATGAAGGAACCAAAAGATCACAACAGGAACATAGCCATTTTGAGCAATCTATAGATGATCTAACTTTAAACCAATCACATCAAGAAAGTAAAACCATGGCAAAAGGCACAAATTTGTGTGTGTGTGTGTGTGTGTGCGCGCGCGCACGCGCGCGCGCTCATTCCAAAAGACAAGCAATATGCAAATCTGGGGCATGTGTACAGAAATCAATAACAAAACCCCCCTTATTGGAAAGCACAAGAAAATCGGGTATATTTTACAAACACAAACACAAAGTAGACTTCGTGATGATGATGATCACTCTAATAGAATTAGACCTACCAATAGCTTCGTGTATAAATATCCAAAATGATCTACATGCTTCATCTTGATCAAACATTTTTAATCAACCCTTAGTTGCACCCAAGCATTATTAAAAGTAATAATAGAGCACTGCATCAAGCACTAAAAAGGAAGTGATCAATGCAAGTTAAAAAGATACAAAAAATGAGGGCACCCATGAACAACAGACATCACGGATGAGTTATCCATGAACACGAATAAATCAAAAGATATAATTAATTAATTAAGCTACAAATGCATACAAGGCAAACAATTTATTAATTAAGAATCCAATAAAAGACATGCTTTGTAGAATTACATGAAAGCATTACATTATACATATTAATGGCCTAGATTACATTTACCGCAACAAATCAAGAAGCCATATAAACACCACCACCAATTAATTAATATATTAATAGTCCGCAAGCAATTTATCTTCCAACCATGAAAATTAAGTCATATCCTTAACCACATAACTGAGGATCGTGGGCTAATGTCTTAGATGCCCCAAAACTTGGTGGAGGAGGAGCAAACTAAGGGGGAAAAAGAGAAAACCCTAAATAATTTAAAACAAAAGTGATAGTCAACTTTGGATCTCCAATTAATTTATAGACGTTACTTACTTGTTGTAAAGCATGTAATTAACTATTTGTTTAGATAATTCAAATTTAAATTCAATGTAAAAACTAGCAGTAAATTATTTAAACTCTGATTAATACATTCAATGAAGAAAATGACTAGTAATTTGTACCTTAGTAGTGGGTTAATTTTCTTTGTTAGATCTCTTCGCTCTCCAATTAATTTATAGACGTTACTTACTTGTTGTAAAGCATGTAATTAACTATTTGTTTAGATAATTCATATTTAACTTCAATGTAAAAACTAGCAGTAAATTATTTAAACTCTGATTAATACATTCAATGAAGAAAATGACTAGTAATTTGTACCTTAGTAGTGGGTTAATTTTCTTTGTTAGATCTCTTCCATAGAAAAATCTGCACTATGGGTGATGTACAATGAGTGAACAAACTAGGTAATATTAGAGTACCTTAATTTAAGAATTCAAGGAGTGCACGCACGCGCAAGCACTGAAAAACAAAATTGAAAAATCTTACGAAAATAACGTCTATGGTACCTGCAACAAATACGTCGATGGCCCGGGTAAACGCAGCGAACGTTGTTGATGTCCACAAAAGGCCCGGACATCGATGATCGCAAAGAACGTCGACGATCCCAAAGAAAAATTCTTGACACAGTCGATGATCAACCCTGAGCAAAAGTTGATCCTAAAGAATTTTATGAGAACGCAAAGAACAATATCCCAAAGAATCAACCCTTAGCGAACGACGAACCCAAAGAATTTTCTGAGAATGCAAAGAACAAGATCCCAAAGAATCAAACCTTAGCGAACGTCGACGATCCCAAAGATTGCAAAGAAATTCGATTATCGTAAAGAACCAGCGAACATCGGTGGTTCTTCGATGATTGTCGGTCGAAAGTTCGTCAATTCCCAAAGGAAATTTTTCGCTGAGCAAAATTTTTTGAGGAAGGCTTTGGGTTGCTGAGAACGAAATTTGGGATTTGTGAGATTTGTGAGAACGAAACTTGGTTGGATTTGTGAGAACAAAATTTTCGACTTAAGCTTTGTGAGGATGAAAACTTGGTGGGATTTTTCTACGGAAAATGTAATCAAGGCTTAGTAATCGAGGCTTAGCGGCTCAGTGTTTGAGCAATGATCCCAATGTAGTAGCGGTTCCGACCCGCTACTAACAGGATTATATCGGTTCTAGACCGCTATAAACCTATATTTATTTTCTTTTTTTTTAATTTGTAGCTTTCAAACCGCTATAATTTTAACTTTTATAGCGATTTCGACCCGCTATAAACAAAGTTTTAGCTAGGAGAAACATTATTACGTTTTTTGTAGCGGTTCTAACCTGATTTAATCTGCTAAAAAATTTCCCGCCCAGCGTCCTTGTCCCGCCCTTTCTTTTTAGTATTAGCGGTCCGAACCCGCAACAACCTAAAATTTACCAATATTAATTTCGCTTTCTTCCTGTGATTGGATTTATTGTTCTAATTAATTAACCGGTCCCCCGTTGTAGCAGTTCGGAACCGCTACAACGAAAATTAATTCCCCTCGCCACTTAATTGGTTCTTCCCGCTTGATCTGAGCGGATGATTTTTTTATTAGCGGGTCGTAACCGCTAAAAACATAAAATTAGCGCCGGTTTTAGAAACCGCTGCTAATTTAAGCGCTACAAATCACCCTTTCTGTTGTAGTGCTGGGACGATCAGTCGAACGGGCTTGGGCTCGAGAGCGTTCGGACCCGAACGATGGAGCGTCGAAGGGTGGCTTCGACTGGTTGATGTATCTGTTGATTTGAACAGACAAGAATGCTCATCAGGAGGGTCAGACATTGGTTTCGACCAAGTCCTCTACGATACCTAAGTCAGCACTTGTCTCAGGGATGCTTGGTGGGATCGAGTATGGTTCACGGAAAGACTAATACGCGAGTCCTCGAGCCATGCTGTGGAGAAGAAATGTGTGAAGCGGAAGAAAAGGTCTGGAGAGGTGGAATACCTTAGACTTGGGTATTCAGGATTCTATCCCTTGGCGTTTCATCCTTCTGCCCTATTATAGGAGTCCGCATGTCAATGCCTTTATGGCGTCCTACCATCTCGCCCTTCTGCCTGCCTGCTTTCATGATCCCTTCAATGGTGATCAAGGTAGGCATGATCTGGGGAGCGGTTTTCTCATAGGGCGGGAGGCCAACGGTGCATCGGGTGATGGTGTCAGGCCGTGATGCCCCGGACCCGCTGACGGGTCCTTTTGGGATTGGGCCCAGTTCAGCTCTTTGGACATGAGGTTGGCATGTCTCTCTTCGGCCTATTCAGTGGGTCATATCAATTGCCCCATCGCGTAGGCCATTCGATTTTGGCGGTTCAGTCTGAGGGATGTGATACGCTAGGATTTGACGGGCGCATCAGTCGAGGCAATGATTAAATGAACGCCATCATGGCACTGGATGCCAAGGATCTTCCAGCCTTCTTGGTGCGGGACTCGATGAGCTGCCTCTTTTGGAATGCTGACGTGTGTGCACTCACGAATGGCTGGTGATGATGCAAATGTTTTTGGAGAGGGCTGTATAAGTAAGGGTGGTTAACTTTTGAGTGAAGGTTCTGCCCCTCCAACTCTTTTCTCCCCTCTTTTGCTTTTTCACTCGCCGTCGATTTTTGCAGTTCTTTGCCATGTGTCCTTCGTCATCTTCTTCTTCTACCTCAGGGGCGAGTTGGTCGATGGCCGTCGTCGGTGATGTTAGTGGATCGTTTGTGGGCTTCACCACCATGGTCACCCCTCTTCCTGGTGCCGGCCTCGAGATTCATATGGCCAGGGTAACCCTTCTGGCGTGCCTCCGGTGGTGATGGAATGGCCATCGGTGGTTAGCACCACCTCCGCAAAGTCGCTCCATGCTAAGTACCTTCTTCCTTCTCATCATGTCAGGGGCCCCCCAGATGAATGAGAGGATTTTCTTCCCCAGTAGTTGTGAGGTTTGGGTGTACGTAAAGAATTTTACGTTCGAGCTACGGTTGTCTCTTCATCCCTTCGTAGCGGTGTTTCTGAGGGCCTTTGGGCTCTCTATGTGCTAGTTTTGCCCCAACGCCGTTGGGTCCTTACAAGGGTTCCTTATGCTATGTTTGCTTCAGGGGGTAGAGCCGACTCTCCCCTTTTTCAACCATATTTATCGTCTGAGCCATCATAAGTCGAGTGCTTGGCTTTACATCACCGCTCAGAGGTGGAAGAATCTGGTGTCGGGGCTACCGTCATCCCTGAAGCATTGGAAGAGAGATTGCATATTTATGACCATCCATGAGGAGGCAAATTTTTCGGTACATTGGGGTAGTCAGCAATCGCTGACCCTCACGCTGGGGACTCTTACCGACGCGGAGCTCGCGATGGTCGACAAGTGTCTGCGGTTCCCCCTGCCGAGCGGCACATCAAACTCCTCTTCCAGGATTATGTTCTGAGGAAGACTGTGTAGCCCATCGTAAGTCTTCATTTATCTGGTTTGGATTTTTCACCATCTACTGGTCGCTTCCTTACCTCCGTCTCGCTAGGTGGGTTTGCCTCCTGTTCTTCCTCGCACACTCTGTCGGCTGCCCTTTCCGACCCCAGCTCAAGGAGGGAGGATCACGTCTTAGAAGTTCGGCCGAAACGGCGAGCTGGGGCTTCCCAGGTCAGTAAGGGTCTGTCTGGGAAGGCCACGAAGAGGGCAAAGGATCGCTTGTCACTGGGGCGAGGGAGAGCCGAGGGAAAAAAGTATCGGGTTCTAGTCTCTGGTGAAGAAGCCCATGTTCCAATGCCCATGGATCCCCCACCCATTTCCAACGGGTCAAGGATAAGTGGCCTTGGGGTGGTCTCTCTCTGGCCTGCCCAAGCTCACTCCCCGCAGACTATGAGAGGTCCTTAGGCGCCTTTAAGTCGACCGAGACTGATCTTCCGCAGTCGAGCGATGGGTTGCTTGGCTCTCGGTTCCTGGTGGGACTGAAGGAGTCTTACTTCACAGACTGTGGGGTCGCGGCTCAGTTGGTTAAGAACTATTGCCTTCCCCAGGACAGATCTATGCTAGACAGGGTGAAGGGCGACATGTTCGAAGCTTTCATAGTGCTCCGTGGCTAGCAGGTAAGCTCGCTCACAGCCATGTGCATCATCTTTGGTGGGCGGTCCTGACCTGCATTTTCACTTGGTGCAGTTGTCCTCGGTTGGCATGTCGATGAGGCGATAGTTTGTGGTGATTGCCGATGTCGAGGCGAGCCTTGCCCAAAAGTCGGTATTGGATGGGGCCGCCGAGGAGGAGGCTCAAGAGGCCAATGCATGCGTAAGGTCGATGGAGACCAGGATCACTGAGCTTACCGTGGATGTTGAGAGGTTGGACATTGAGAGGGCCGTGGCACTGGACAAAAAGTCCCAGGCCAAGGAGAGGGTTGGAAAATTAATGGCGTCGGGGGAGGTCGAGAAGGAGGCTAGGGTCATGGAGCTTAAGGAACCATTGGAGGTGCAGGTAGAGAGGGAGGGTGCCCTTACAACCAAGCTCACGAAGGCTTCTCGTGTGAACGAGGTGGAGAAGATGGAGAGATCGATGCTTCAGGGTCAGATAGTTGTAATGAGGCCTGGGTCAGGGAGCTGGAGAAGGTGGACCCCATCCAAATAGCGCATGAGGCAGTGAAGGAGTATTCAAAGACCTTCGTCGCCCCGAGGATGTTCAGGGCATTTGAGGAGGGGTTCCTCCAGTGTCGGTGCAAGATCGAGCATAAATTCCCTGGCTCGGGGGGTTGCGTTCGAGAGGCTCAAGATGGTTCCTGGCGAGGGTGTAGAGGCAACAGATGCCGACCATCCAGAAGATGCTCCCGAGGTGGTCGCGATTGTTCGGCCCGAAGCGGGGGCTTATCCTTTTTGTGTTGGATCCCGTCGGGTGGAGATGGAGGATTGAAGAAACTTACGTTAGCGTACGCTGCGCTGTAGTCTCTGAACTTTGCCCTCGGATTCGCCACAACGGTCGGTACTTTGTCACAGAGGATCGAAGCAGCGTTTCCACCGTCTAAATCTCTATTTGGAAGAAGAACTAAATGGAAGGGAGAAGAGGAAAAGGTTTGCCTTATGCAAACTTATGGCATGAAGGATTAGCCTAAAATGCCTTACCCTTGGGTCTTATTTATAGGCTTTAGGGATAGTTATTGTAGAAAACAACCATATATAAGCTTATTAGCTTATATTAATACCCTTGCTTATCCTCTTCTTCATGCACTTATCAAGTGCCTTTATGCACTTATAATGTGTCTTTTTCCACTTATCGAGCGGTCCTTTTCACACATGATAAGGTTCCCTTCGCACATGCTTTCATGACACGACATCTGAGGTCCGTATACCCTCATACATCCCCTCATGGGTGTATACATGTCGTCCATATCCAACATCTCCCACTCACACTTGAGGGGATTGTAAGGAAACATCTTTTCCTTTAGTTCTTCTATTTATCATACTGAGAAATAGACTGTGTAAATGTCATGCGCATAGAGTCTGTTGTTGTGCACTTGTTAGAGATACACAACACTCTTTGAGGTGCAAAGTTGAGTAGATCAACGCATGCTTTACCTTAGATTATTTCCTCATATTTCTTATACTTTATATTCAACAATTGAATCCCATCTGGATTACAATTGGCTGGCCAGCTTTGAATCTCTAAAGTCCAAATATGAATATGAAATTAATCTTCCTCTTCTTGCGATCCTTTCGACCTTGACTTGCCTCGCTTTTCTAACATGCCCCGCCGGACCGAATTACCATAGTCCATAAGCAACATGCTAAGATAGCGATCACCCAGTCAAATCTAAAGGAACCAATTAGAGTCCATAAGGGTAAAAAATTCAAGACCCATGTGGTCTTTGGGTCTCACATAATAGTAAACACAATTACTATTCTAACCCAATGGTCAAATGCATACATAGTATGAATACGTATTACAACATCACTCCTTTCCCAGGGAGCGTATGTCTTAATGATGTTGTAAGGATGATGATCAGACACCACAATGTCTGACTTTGAGTCCCTTTTTTTCTACTCAGTAATTTCCTGGACCCACATCCCGCATAAGACAGATAAGATTTAAAAATCTTCTTAGATCTTTTGTAAGCATCCATATGATGCAGATCTTTCATACGACCATTTTGTTTAAGTCATGACTCTAAATCATCCGTCTGACGATTTTGACTTTAAACAGGTCTCATCTTTATCTTATCCGTCTGATAGAATAAAGGTGGTTGCTCATGTGAGAGAGCCAACCTCAATCTGTCCGACATACTAGAAAAACATAGCTGAGATTAAAAGAAATATACACAAACATTTTCAAGAAACTCATATGTAATGAAAAAAAAGAACTTATTCTTTTATTAAATTTGATCTCTCATAGACATGAGAATATACATTGATACAACTCAGCTCTTACGCAATCCTTGAGATGATAAGTGTTTGTAAAACACATCTCTGGGGATAGCCTTCGTAAGCGGATCCGCTATCATCTCATGCGTAGATATGTATCCAATGTCTACCTTCTTGTTCTTATCATAGTCTTTTGTAAATTTGTAGCGAATATCAATGTGTTTGGTCTTACAATGGAATTTTGGATCATTGACATAGACTATAGATGCTTGACTGTCACTGTATATTGGTACAGTACCTGAGTCACTTGCATCAATTAGCTTGTCTAAGAACTTCCTAAGCCAAACAGCTTCTTGGACCGCCATGCTAAATGCTACAAATTTGGCTTCCATAGTTGAAAGTGCGATGCAGAATTGTTTTTTGCTACTCCAGGATATTGCACCAGATCCGAGTAGAAAAACATGTCCTGAGGTCGATCGTCGCTCATCGAGATCACCCGCCCAATCAGCATCAGTGTAGCCTTCGAGCCTCAAGGCATTTCCTTGATAGCATAAAGCATAGTCCGCAGTCCCTTTAAGATACCGCATTATCCTCTTAACCGCTTTCCAGTGTACTTGCCTTGGATTGGATTGGTAACGACTTACCATTCCAACGGCAAAACAGATGTCCGGTCTTGTACACATCATAGCGTACATAAGACTACCAACTGCACTGGAATATGGAACTTTTTCCTTAATTTCATTTTCCTTTTGGTTCTTTGGACACATTTTCTGACATAAATTATCGCATTTGCTTGTAGGAGTATCAATGGACTTACAGTCTTGCATATTAAAACGTTCTAGAACCTTCTTTATATAAGTCTCTTGTGAAAGAGAAAGAAGTTTCTTCGAACGATTCCTTGAAATCTTAACTCCAAGGATATATGCGGCTTCTTCCATGTCTTTCATCTCAAATACTGATGAAAGCCAAGTCTTGATATCTAACACAAAGCCCTTGTCATTTCCGGCTATTAAAATGTCATCTACATATAGAGACATAATAACATACTTGCTTTTGATCCTCTTGATATATACACAATTATCTTCATCAAGCATGGTAAAACCATTTGATAAGACAACTTCTTGAAATCGTATATAGCATTGCCTCGAGGATTGTTTTAAGACCATATATGGACTTACGAAGTTTACAAACCTTATGTTTGTTTCCTTCTTTTACAACCCCTGTTGGTTGTTCCATATAGATCTCCTCGTCCAATTCTCCATTGAGAAAGGCAGTCTTTACAACCATGTGATGTAATTGGAGGTCTAAGTAAGCTACCAAAGCCAGAATCAAGCGAATCGAGGTAAAACGAACAACAGGTGAGAAGGTCTCTTCGTAGTCTATCCCTTCCTGTTGCGTAAAACCTTTCGCGACAAGGCGAGCTTTATATCTATCTATAGAGCCATCAGCCTTATGCTTGATGTTGAGAACCCATTTGTTCCCAATAGCTCTACGTCCTCTGGGTAAGTTAACCAAGTCCCAGACTCAGTTAATTTTCATGGATTCTAATTCCTCCTTCATCGCTTCCATCCATTTGTCTTTTACAGGGCATGATACGGCCTGTTTGAAAGTAGCAGGCTCGTCATCTTCTTGTAGTAAAGTCATAAAGGTTTGTGGGAATTCATCCTCAAATCTTAGAGGAGTTAACCTTGTACGACTACTACGTCGTATTTGAGATTCTTCAAGTCCTTGTTGACTCGAATTTGGATCAATTCTAATATCACTCCCACTTGGAATGTGGTTAGAATTGCTCCCACTTGAATCATTATTCCCATATGGAATAGGATTCGCATCATTCGTATCATCCATTGGTGAAGGTTGAAACGTATTTTCGTCTTCACCAAGAATTCTCCCACTCGAATGAGGTAATCCTTCTTGATCATAAATCTCAAATAGAGATAAGTCCTGACTTATCTCGCCTTGTCTTGGAAACTCATTTTCCAAGAAAGTAACATCCCTCGACTCAAATTCAATTAGTCCTCCATTGTCTTCCTGACCAATGAAAATATAACCTTTGGAGTTTTTTGTGTATCATATAAAGATACATTTCCTCCCCCTTGGCCCAAGTTTGCCATACTTATGGGAGGAAATATGTGCGTAGGATGCATACCCCCAAGGTTTTAAAATGCTTAAGTCAGGAGACCTTTGGTTCCACAACTCATAAGGAGTGGAGCTAACTGATTTCGAGGGTACGCGGTTCAAGATGAAAGCAGCCGTCAATAATGCATCACCCCAAAAGGTGATTGACAAATTAGCTTGCGCCATCATTGAACGGACCATTTCCATTAAAATCCTATTTCTCCTTTCAGTAACACCATTTTGTTGTGGAGTATAAGGCATAGTTATTTGATGAACTATACCCTTATCATCACAAAGTTCCTTAAAACTTGCCGATTGATACTCACCACCTCTATCGGTTCGCAAGACCTTAATCTTGCGATCTAATTGATTTTCCACTAAACTCGTATAGTTTTTAAAGCAGTTTAATGCTTCACTTTTGTGGGATATTAAATAGATATGTCCGAATCGGGTGAAGTCATCAATAAAAGTGATGAAGTAAGACTTCCCGCTTCTTGTCTTGACATTCATCGGACCACATATGTCCGAATTGATAAGCTGCAATGGAACCTCGGCCCTTGTGCCAGTTCCAAATGGCTTGCGACAAGATTTCCCTACAAGACAATGTTCGCAAGTCGACATTTCGACCTTTGAAACATTGGATAGAAGGCCACGTTTGGCAAGTCTATCCATTCGTGTTGGTCCAATGTAACCAAGCCTTGCGTACCAACAAATTACATCAGATTCATAAATCGAAGAATTTGTAACAAGGAAATTTTCATTAAAATTTGAGGAATCATACATAGTATTCAATACAATGAATCCTTTGAAAACATACCGAGAACCAATTAAAGAATTATTACAAGATAGGTCCACATTATAATTATGAAAGAACCAACTATAACCAAGACCCATTAATACAACCACAGATATAATATTCCTTCGAATATCTGGAGCTAAGAGGACATCATGAAGTAAGATAGTGTGGCCGTTGTCCAAGACGAGCTTGCACGTCCCAACGCCTTTCACTTCAACACGTGTGTTGTTTCCTACATATATCCACGTCGTTCCTTGGGGTATCCGGTGATACTCCACGAAGGACCGTCTGTCCCTTGCTATGTGGTCGGTGGCACCTGAATCAATTATCCAAAAAGGATTAGATTCTACAAGAAATATTGAACTAGAAACACATATGTAACTAGTATTATTACAAGTTACCTTGTCACCTGCATCCATACATGAACGGGCAAAGTGACCTAACTTTTTGCACTTGAAGCATTTGATCTTCTTCAAGTCTTTCTTCTTGTGTCATTTCTTGTTTCCACCCTTATGTTTGGGTTTCTTGGTAGACGCTGGTTGCCTTTTATGTTCATGATCATACTTCGAGCGATTTTTACGTTTCTTTCCCCCGTGTGAGGAACTAGCAACCATGTGCACTTCTGCACTTGGCTTGGCGGCCGCAAGCCGCTCTTCCTCTAACTCGAGGTGCTTTGAAACATCGCTGAAATTCTTGATATTCTCATTATGAGTGAGATGCATCTTCATTTGTTCCCATTCGATTGGTAGGGAACGTATGACCGCTTGGATTTGTTGCTCATCAGTGAGCACATGACCTGCATCCTTTAACTCTGAAATAAGATTCGCCATGTGTCGCAGATGCATTCCCATGGAATGATTTGGATGCTTTTTGTACGAATCGAATTTTATAGTTAAAGAGCGGAAGTTTGGTCACCGAGGTACCACCAAACTTCTCCTCCAGCTTGGACCATATGTCCATAGCTAGGTCATGTTCTCGGAAGATTCGCATTATGTCATCGGCCATACTTGATAACAATGTAATGCGAGCAATCTTGTTCTTCCAAGACCAAGCATCAAAGGCTTCCTTGTCTCTTCTGTGTTGGGCCGTAGTGCATAACTCAGGTTCGATCATTATGTTCGTTAGAGTTTTGAGCACTTCTTGCTCCCCTAGAACATATTGTATCTTTATGGACCATAGTTTGTAATTATCGCCGTTGAGTTTTTCACCTTTGTTGAACTCAGCGACGATGTTCTTAGCGGCGGAAGACATTTTAGCTTTAAAATGCTGCAAAAGACATAAAAACAAGTTCGATCAAAAAACATTGCATAAATTTCACATTTGATAGGTTACTTTCGAAAAATATTGAAGATGTTGCTCTAGAATCGGAAAGGTCATCTACAATGCCAATCACCATCTAGAACAACTTTCAATATTTCCCCATCACTTATCAAATAATAGTACCCTTATAGTACTTGTAGCGGAAAAGCGTTTTAAAAACGTATTTTGAAAAACGTATTTTGCAAACATATTTGAAAAATGTATTTTGCAAACGTATTTTGCAATCGTATTTTACAAACGTATTTTGCAGCGGGAGGTAGTGGCCTTCCCCGGCCATTGCCGGGGTCGAGCCGTGGCCGTGCCAAGGCCGGATTCCCCTTGCATGGGGTTTTGCCGTATGCAACTGCCGCCGGTCCCGTATGGGCCGGCCATGCAGACCCCCCATCACCTTAGTCGAGGCCGGGGTTCGGCGGTCCTGGCTTGGCTAGGGCCGGGCCTCCTCGGCGTGGCCATGTCCCCTCGGCCAGGGCATCTGCCCTGGCCGAGGCCGGTCAGGGCCGGCCAGGGCCTCTGCCCTGGCCGAGGCCGGTCAGGGCCGGCCAGGGGGCCCTAGCAGAAGGCCAGGGCGCCTCTGCCCTGGCCTCTGCCATGGCCAAGGCCGGCACCCTGGCCTCTGCCAGGGCCACGGCCGGCCCTGGCCCTGGCAGAGGCCAGGGCGCCTCTGCCCTAGCCTCTGCCAGGGCCGGCCTTGGCCCTGGCCTCTGCCAGGGCCGGCCTTGGCCCTGGCCTCTGCCAGGGCCGGCCTTGGCCCTGGCCGATGCCATGGCCGGCCTTGGCCCTGGCCGATGCCATGGCCGGCCTTGGCCTTGGCCGGTCGGCCTTCCCTTGGCCGGCCGGCCTTCCCTTCTAGGAGTCCACCCCCCCTTTGGGGGGGTGTGCTTAGTCGTCATTGGCCGAAGCCAACCCCCTCCCCAATGCGGAGGGGGGGTGCAATGCACCATGCCCTTTCATGGCAATCTTCTTCTCTGATGAGAAGTTTTTGGTAACCATCATCTTCTTCGATGAGACACCTATTCGTCGAGAAAGTGGTTATGTTTTAATGGCCGTGTGCCAAAAAAAATAACACACTTGGATGAACGGTCAGTTTTTCCCGTCACAGAGATTTCCTGCCATATCCGTAATGACAGAAGACCCTAACGTGAAAAGAACAACTGTTGCGTTCTCTCCGTCACGATGCGCTCCTACCATATCTATAATGGTAGGAAACTCATTCGTGAAAACGACAACGCCTCGTTCATCGGTGAGACCGGGGCGAACCCGTGTAGCTCTGATACCAATGTTGGATCCCGTCGTGCGGAGATGGAGGATCGAAGAAACTTTCGTTAGCGTACGCTGCACTGTAGTCTCTGAACTTTGCCCTCGGATTCGCCACAACGGTCGGTACTTTGTCATAGAGGATCGAAGCAGCGTTTCCACCGTCTAAATCTCTATTTGGAAGAAGAACTAAATGGAAGGGATAAGAGGAAAAGGTTTGCCTTATGCAAACTTATGGCATGAAGGATTAGCCTAAAGTGCCTTACCCTTGGGTCTTATTTATAGGCTTTAGGGGTAGTTATTGTAGGAAATAACCATATATAAGCTTATTAGCTTATATTAATACCCTTGCTTATCCTCTTCTTCTTGCACTTATCAAGTGCCTTTATGCACTTATAATGTGCCTTTTTCCACTTATCGAGCGGTTCTTTTCACACATGAAAAGGTTCCCTTCGCACATGCTACACGCGACATCTGAGGTCCGTATACCCTCATACATCCCCTCATGGGTGTATACATGTCGTCCATATCCAACATTTTGTGGTGTTTTTCTTCCTTTTAGTACTCTGTAAATGATCTCAGTTTTCTTCGATTTTTATAATGGGAATCGACGATCAACCCGTGTTTGTTGTCCATGTCTATTGTTTGTTTGTAGCTGTGCCCCCTTCCCCAATCCCGGTTACGCTATTGTCATCGTGCAGCTAGGTTTGGGGGAATCGATAAGTGCTGGATGACAGTAAGGCTTGCGATCGATCAGCTGAGCGACACGTTGGGAATGTTGCCCTCGACCTAGAGATCAATATGCAGTCAATCTACTGGGGGAGTTGCCCCAACCTTACGGTCGATGTGGGGCCGGTTTGCTGGGGATGTTGCTCCCAGCCCTACAGTCAAAGTTGGGTCGGGCAGCCTGCTGGAGAAGCTATCTTCAGACATACAGTCGATCGAATGATCGGACTGTTGGGGGAGTTTCCCCCAGCCTTATGGTCGACGTATGGTCGGCCTGCTGGGAGAGTTGCCACAGCCGTATGGTCGACAAGTCAGTTGTCCAGCTTGGGAGATACCCCTAGTCTTATGGTCGATCGAATGATTGGCCTGCTGGGGGAGTTGCCCCAGCCTAACGCTCGATATGTGGTCGGCCTGCTGGTGGAGTTGCCCCAGTCTTACGTTCGATAGTCGGTCGTCCAGCTCGGAGAGCTACCCTCAGTCATATGGTCGATCGATTGATTGGCCTGATGGGGGAGTTGCCCAAACCTTATGGTCGATGCATGGTCAGCCTGCTAGGGGAGTTCCCCCAGCCTTACGGTCGACAGGTCGGTAGGCCAACTAGGAGCGCTATCCCCAATCTTGCAACCGACCGAACAATCAGCCTACTGGGGGAGTTTACCCCATCTTTACTGTCAATCGGGTGATCGACTTGCTGGGGGAGTAGACCCCATCCTTACAGCGATCAACCTGCTGGGGGAGTTGCCCCTAGCCTTATGGTCGATCAGTTAATCGGACTGCTGGGGGAGTTGCCCCTAGCCTTACGATGATCGGCCTACTGAGGGAGTTGTCCACAGCCTTATGGTCGATCAGTTGATCGGACTACTGGGGGAGTTTCCCTAGCCTTACGGTGATCGACCTGCTTGGGGAGTTGCCCACTGCCTTACGGTCGATCGATTGATCGGTCTGCTGGGAAAGTTGCCCCAGCCTTACGGTCGATCGGGCAATCGGCCTGCTGGGGGAGTTACCTAAGCCTTACGGACGAATCTAATTTACTATGCAGGATTCAGAATGCCTATGCGGAAAAATGGCTCTATTTTTTTATTGAGAACATTTTCCCGTTTTCTACAATGTTCCAGAGTGGGTCCATACATTCTTCGCCTCACTGGTAGTAATTGGGCAAGTGCTCTACATTCCAGGTGTGGGTGAGCGCTTTACCTTCTAGGGTCAAGAGCTGGTAAGTCACCGGGCCGAGGACCTTGGTGATCCTGTATGGCCCTTCCCATTTCGCACGAGCTTTCCCTTGCGACCGATCTCCAAGTTGAATACGGCTTTCCTCAGGACAAGATCTCCCTGGTGGAAGCCTCTTCCCTTGACTCTGGAGTTGTAGTAGCGGGCCACTCGTTGTTTATGTCGGATGACGAAAGCTAGGGCCTGGTTGTGCTACTTGTCCACGAGCTCTAGAGTGATTTCTAGTCCCTCCTAATTCCTCTCTTCGTCGAAGTGTCGGGAGCAGAGCGACTCTTTGCCTACTTTGACGGGAACAACTGCCTCGGTCCGTAAGCAAGGTTGAAGGGCGTCTCCCCCATGGCTTCCTTGTGGGTAGTTCGGTATGACAAGAGTATCCCGAGGAGCTCTTCCGGCCAAGCTCTGTGTGCTTCCCTTACTTTGTTACGCAATGGTCTGAGGATGCATTTATTGGCGGCCTCTGCCATCCGGTTGGTCAGGGTATGGGCCACGGAGGCAAATATGAGTTTGATCTTCCAATCCGCACAGAACTCTTCGAACCCTGCGTAGTTATCATGCCCCACTTCCCAAGTATGGAAGGCAAGACGTGAAGAGGTCCGCTCAGACTTGGAGCTGTGAAGCTACAGTCTGATAAGCGTCTATGTGTTATACCATTAGCAGATTCTTGCAATGCGACGAAACAATAACAATAATAATGAAGAAAAGCAGACATCCACAGATTTTATTCCAAACATATCATAGTTATAGTCATAAAAAGGAGTACAGAGTCTGAAAGTAAAAAGGCTTAAGTATGGCCAAAGATAAAACAGAGAGTGATAAGGTGCTACGCACCGAAATCCTAACAGCAACTACTAAAAGCAACAACAACTAAAAGAGGTCTCCAACTGAGACTAGGACTGGCCACCGGTGTCCTCGAACTGGATGTCAGCAAAGGCATTGGGCTCGACGTCAACAAACTGATCGCCCTCCACAACAAACTCAGACTCAAACCCTGACATGTTACACCAAAGAGAAAAGGGCACATGTCAACAAAAATCCCCAAAAGGAAGGGAGATTTCTGTGCAAGGAAACATAAGGGCAAAAGAGGACAACTAGAAGTTCTAAAATAATAAAGATGATATGACATGTTATTTAATGAATGTAGCAGTTAAACATGATCACGATATGACACATCGTAGCAAGAGCTACTAAACAATATATCATTAAAAGGGGTAAAACATGAGTTCACTTTGTGCACAGGGTTTACGCCTTTCAGCTGAAGTTGCTTACAGGCATAATTCTACGCTGAGTGATCGCTTAACCCTACCCCTCCCACGTGTGTATGGACCGATGCCCATCTTCTGGATCACAAGCCAGGAAGTGTTATTGGCATATGGTTATGCTTGCAAAGCACGTGCCTAGTCTCAATAGGATGTAGGGGTCAGGACCCTACTCGCCGCAGCTTACAATTAAAAGTAATGTGTCCTACACAATCATAATTGAGCAAGTTGATGCATGAAATGACATGGAAAGATGCATGAACATGGCAATGAGCAGTTAAAAATGCATACAGTTAATTTGAAATTAAACGTGACAGGCGGCATGAAATGATTGCATAGCAAGGGTGTCGGATCTAGTTTTGTTGTCAAGCTAGATCAAAATAAGGTATCTAGGCGACTATCATTTCATCACCTAGTCTCTTTTATGCTGTTACACAATTTGGACTAAAACAAGGCCTAAACAAACACTGGCAAGTATCACTTGCCTAAAAACAACCATGTTGTGATCTCCGTTCAACAAGTCCAAGATCTACCTATGTGCTCAATCTAACCCAGCCTACAGTCCAAATTATTAAATCTTGATTAGTGAGTTACCAAAGCAATTTAAAGTTACAATTTTTAGTCTTGATTAGCATGCAAGCATGGGGGTTCCTACGGTTCAGAATTTACCCTTAGCACGACGCGAGAGCTACACTGACGTCGGGTAGCGACGTCAGCGGTTAAATTAAAAGAAGCGAGCAATGATCCACTACACAGCAGCGATCAGCGACAATGCTGGACGACAGCGACAGGTTCTAATGGCAGCGAATGACAACGACGGGACAGCGAGCAATGAACGACGATCAGCCAGGTAGCGACACGATCACCGAACAGCGACGCGAAGGGAAAGGACAACCGCACAGCGTTTTACGGCATCGGGAAGACACGGACAGTAGTATGGGAGGCATAAGAGGCGGCGGCCTAAAGTTGCGCGCCTGGGGTGCACGGATCCATGTTGAGCGCGGATTCTGGTTGCGGCCTGAAGTTGCACGCACAGGGGGAGACGCTCCAGGGGTTACTGTGGCCAGGGGAGGGTCTGCACGGCCAGGGGAGGCCTGAGGGGCGACCGACGGCAGGGGGAGCAATCGACGGAGGCCTTAAGTGGCTAGCCGCAAGCTGCTAGGGTGAGGGGGACAGTTTTGCAGTATTTGTATAGAGAGGAGAGGGTTTGTGTGGGTTGGTGTGGTGTTTTGGAGGAGAAGGAATAGGTGGTCAAGGGGGAGGAGGTTGGCCGGAGTAGGGGACGCTGGGGGATGGATTACGATGGGCAAGGGGACGCGTGTGTGGGTTTTGCAGCGGATGTTCGTGTATATCTCAAACCCTAGCTGCGTTTGGGTTTTAAAAAGATGAATATTGCTATTGAGGGTTCAAAAGGGTTATGTTTAAGGAAAAAGAAAGGAAGAGGGAAGAAGAGAGGGGGTTTAATTAGTGTGTTGTATATCCTAGATTTAATTTTAGGTGTGATACGTATGAGATTCTTATTGCTATTTGGGTTTAAAAGTGGGGTGCACTTGGGTTGATTGGAGAGAGAAGATGTGAGAGGGAGGGGGTAGAGTTAGGGTGTCATTAGCCAATGAAATGTTTCGTGTGATATGTATTAAGCCTATAGTTTTGATTAGGTTATTTGAATTTTAAATTAATTAGGGTTAAGTGGGTTAGAAGGTGATTAGGGGAAAAAGTGGGTCTAGTGGTGTCCGATAATTATGAGAAAAATACTGGGACGACCGTGTCAACGAGAGAATCGAAACTAAGATGATCGGTCACGAGTAGGTTCATAGAAAACAGAACTAAAAATAAAAAGGTCAAACGACGAAGTCTAACATTACGACACCCCTTCAAACAAAGTTGTTTTGTGGGAGAACAACCCGTGAAATGACGTTCATAAATAATTCCAAAATAAGCACTCTTACAGAGGGTCACAACGACGTATCACATCGTATGTTTGGGATACAAGAAGAGATCAAAATAAATACGCGTACGAACAAAAGTAAGCGTACGAAAAATGTACGATCGAAAAGCGACCATGACATCCTACCCACCTTATGAATGATTCCGCCCTCGGAATCAACATTAACTACTGCTTTAGAAATAAGTGCGGAAAGCATTCTCTCATCTCTTCCTCGCGCTCCCAGGTAGACTCCCTAGGTGACCCATGACGCCACTGCACTCGAACTAGGTCGATGGTCTTATTCCTCAGCTGCTTCTGACGTCGATCCAGAATTCCAACTGGTTGCTGATCATAGGTCAGGTCTAATCGGACCGTAATCTTTGAGAAATCCACAGCTTGAGATGGATATCTGATGTATCGAAGTAACTGAGACACGTGAAATACGTCGTGAAATCCCTCCAGTGATGGCGGCAGTGCCAAGCGGTAAGCCACTGCTCGAACTCTCTCCAGGCCGTCAAAAGAGTCCAATATACCTCGGAGTCAGCTTGCCTCTCTTTCCAAATCGAAAAACTCCTCGATTCGGAGAGACCTTGAGGAAAACATGGTCTCCAGGCTGAATCTCCAACGGTCACTGTTTAGCATCTGCCCACTGCTTGAAACGGTCTTGAGCAATCCTCAGCTTCTCCCTGATGCTCCTTACAACATCCACCGCCTCAACAATCACACAGCTAGAACAGGTGCTGACGTCAATCTCGCCTTCAGAATAGAAAAGGCCTCCTCATAAGCATCGGACCAAACAAACGGCATATCACCTCGTCAGTTTAGTCATCGGCTCTGCAACACGAGAGAAATCCTTGATGAAGCGCCGATAATATCCTACTAGTCCGAGAAAACTCATGACCTCTTACGCTGTCCGTGGAATCAGCCACTCTCTGATAGCCTTGATCTTCTTCGAATCGACGGATATGCCATCTCCTGACACCACATGTCCAAGGAAGGCAACTCTATCCAACTAGAACTCGTATTTGGAATACTTCGCATACAGACGATGCTTCATCAAAATCTCCAGAACTGTCCTCAAGTGCTCAGCATGCTCCTCTTTCGACTTCGAATAGATCAAGATGCCGTCAATAAAGATAACGACGAACTTATCTAAGAAGTCGTAGAAAATCATGTTCATCATGTTCATGAAAACTGTGGATGCGTTAGTCACACCGAAAGGCATAACCACGAACTCGTAATGTCCATACTTCGTTCTGAACGCTGTCTTCTGCACATTCTCCTTCTTCACTCTTAGCTGGTGATATCCGCTCCTGAGATCCAGTTTAGAGAATACCCACGATCTTCCAAGCTGATCAAAATGTCGTCTATCCACGGCAACGGATACTTGTTCTTGATGGTGACAGCATTCAACTCTATGTAGTCCACGCACATCCTGCGTGAACCAACCTTCTTCTTCAGTAGCAGAACAGGTGCTCCCCATGGAGACACACTCGAAAGGATATAACCCTTCTGCAAAAGCTCGTCCAACTGTCTACGCACCTCCTCCAATTCTGTCGGAGCCATACGATATGGTGCTTTCGAAATAGGCTACGCTCCCAGAATAAGATCAATCGAGAACTCAAGAGCTCGATCGGGTGGCAGTCCTGACATCTCCTCGGGAAAGACGTCGTCGAAATCTCTCACCACAGCTGATCTACTCACCTCCATCTGTATAACTACAAGCTCCACCACTGGCTTGGCCTGAAATCTGATAGGCCTAAGCAAACTTCTACCATTGCTGAACTCGAAGGTTGGGTGACCAGGAATCTCAAACACCACCTTCTTCCATCGGCAGTTGATCGTAGCATAGAAACAACCAAGCCAATCCCTCCCGAGAACGGCATCATAATTGGTAATATCGTGGACGATAAAATCGGCATAAAGCTCGTGTCCACTGACCACCAAGGGACAGTATTGGCAACCAAGGTGCATCGAGATCACACCATTCTCCGTAGTGATATCCCAACTCTTGGAAAGAGGGAAAGTCGACAGAGAATGCTTGTCCATAAAACTCCTAGAAAAGATGCACATGGATGCACTAGAGTCGAAGAGAACCCAAGCGGGAAGAGCACAAACAAGAACAACCCCAAACAAACAAACTAGCAAACAAAACCTATTCTAGCAAACAAGATCTAATCTAACATGCAAGATCAACTAATGAAAAGTAAAGACTAGTCTGAGGATTACCCGCAATAACTCCATCCTCAGCCTCCGCCTCTATTGCGGTCATCGTGAAAGCTTGCTTCCTAGGCTGAACTACCTGCTGGAAAGCCTGCTTCTGGGGTATAAGAGGTGCTCCACATCCAGCAGCTCCTGGTGCTTTCTGCAGTTGATTTGCATGCCAACAATCCTTCACTGAATGCGTAGCGTCGCCACAAAGTAAGCACTGGCCCAGAAACCTCCTGCACTGCTCCTTCACATGACCAGTCTTGCCACAATGATAGCACATCTTCTGACTAGGCCCACCTGGCCTCTTAAACTGTGCAGACCAATTAAGCTTCAACACAGGCATAACCACAGCTCTGGCCTACTCCATAGGCATCATCCCAGCACCTGAAAACTGCACTCTCTCTTCTGATTGGCAATCAGCTCCTGCCTGTTCGCAGCTATCAGCAACTTCCTATACGAGTCCACGTCTGAAGAAGACATCAAACTCTGCAGAAACAAGGAAAGACCCTAAAGAAATCGCTGAGCCCGATCCTCGTCGGTCCCAACCAAATGCGACGCAAAGCAGCACAACCTGGTGAATTTGACGCACCCGGAACCGACACCTAAATTTCACCTAGCGGTGTCACGGTCGCTAGGCGTAGTATGGTCCCTAGATGTCAATTCTAGGCTCTATCCGCAAGCGGACGGTGTCAAATTATAGTATAAAAGATGTCAGATCCCATAGGGATGGTAACAGTGTGTTTGTGTTCTCAGATTATTCCTATATCTCGAAGTGAGATAGCTGTCGGGTTGAAAGGATTAGTTGTGGTATTATTGTTGATTCAATAATAAAAGAGGCTAGGGTATTATGGATCACCGCTAAGATTATCGGATTAGGTTTAGGGGATTAATCTCTTAGTTCATACCACTCTCGTGGGTTAGAATAGCGAGGTATTTCAGTGGCTCTCATTAACGCAATGGCGGTAGCCGTCAATGTAGCGATATAGTCCGTCGGTGGATCCACTCAAGGCACGAGCCGGGCATGGTCACGAGCCTTGGTTGGATCCCCCGATTTCCCTATTCAAATCCCTAAGATACCCCTTAAGCTCATCAATTCCACAGACCGTGGGCATGATCTCAGTGCGGGTTATCCTAGGGATCCGATAGGATCGACCGAAATACTCCCCTTTCTTTCTAATTCAACCTAGAGATCCAGATCTACATCTCCCTCCTAAGATCCTAAGGCTAACCCATCAACCCTCGAAGAGACTACTCACTGATGGCGATTTTAACGAATAAAAATATGATTTTTGCAAGAGAAAACATTGCAGCAGATTAATTGAATAGAGATTGAAAAGCTTACGTGCCGAAGACGAAGAAAAACAACAAGTAATAATTCCAAGGAAAGCCCAAAGATTCCAGAACGCAAAAGTAATAGATCACCAAGAAATAAAATCAATAATCTCCAAAAATTAGATTTAGATCTAACAAGTATTTTCTAATCTCCTCTCCATCTCAGAATAATTCAAAAATTAATAATGGAATAAACTCCAAACGCAGCAGCCAGATCCACGCTTCACTCCCCAATCGTGCAATAGACGGCCACACGAACTTTCCAAAATTAGCCTTCAGCGTCGTTGACCGAGTCAGTGACTCGGTCAAGTAGGATGTTGATTGGTCGGTTGCTCGGTCGAGCAGCCCTTCTGCTCGGTCGAGTACGTTAGGGAGTCACAATCGCCACTCTATATGCTCGGCCCGAGTCAGCTCTTCTCGATCGAGCAGCCGGCTGAGTCGGTCGCTAAAAGATGTGCTCGGGCCAAGTCCGTTGCTTGAGCTTCGAAAGATTGGAGCTGCTCGACCGAGCACCATGGGTGCTCGGGCCGAGCAGCTTGCGTATCTGTTCTCCTTCAACTGCCTCTGCTCGACCGAGCAGGTGCTCTGCTCGGTCGAGTCGCCTGGGAAATCTTGAGATGCTGATTGCAGCTTCTCGTCCTCTCCTCTTGCTCTCTCCTCCACTCCTCCCATGGCTCCCAAAACTCAACGAACTCCTGTAAAGCATCGCCCACGGGCCCAGTGACTTGTCAGATGTGTTCATATCCAAAATGGGTCCCGAATCGCTCCAAAATCCCTGAAAATCCATAAAACACTACGAAACTTGAATATAACGTTAGAATTGCAATATCGTAGGAAAATACGGGATTTGGGTGCGAAAATGGCATGATATGCAATGACATGAGGCTACAAAAAGATGTAAAATATGGACACGTCAAAAAAACCCCAAGCTTACCTTTTACTCGTCCTCGACGAAGACGAATACTAGGTACACCAGGAGATACACAAAAGAAAATAGAAGTAGAAATAAAAAGAGAACATAGATGGATGGAGGGTCCTAAGATTGTTCAATCAGATCTCAAACATCGGCAGTATGTCACGATGCTCCGAATAGTAAAAATACATGCTAATAGTATTTTCAAGTTTTACAGATCATATGTCTAGCATGCAATATGGACAAAAAATAGGGATCTTCTAAAATAATGCCATCAACTCATATCAATCTCATGTAGTCCATAGAGTCTAGTATAAAAAAGAGTTGGCAATGCACTTTTCAATCAATAGATACAAATGGGGCATATAGAAGTCACACCAGCATGCAATAAAGAATGGAAAGGAATCATGCTATTCAAATATTCATTTCGAATTATGAAAAATCCCCAAAAACTAAAGTATTTCGTAAAGTTTAAGCATTATCTAATCTCCCCGTTATGCACCATCTCCACTCTAATGTCATACTCACTCATATGATCAATTGGTTCACCTCCAAGCTAGCTCGAGGTGTCACATCTAGGAATATGATATGGAAATTTTTATCTTTTCCCATGTATATGTGATATCTTCTAATAAAGAAATATTAAACAATTTTATTTCTTTCTATTCTTTCTTTTTCTTTTCTTTTTCGCTTTTTCACATTTTTTTCTCTTTTTTCTCTTTTTTTAGATGCTATATATTTCTTTTTGGAAAGTGAGATGCGGTAAGGGTAGCTGTAGGGGTCAAACCAACTGATATGGGGAGAATCATAAAGGTATGTGGAGAAGGAAGTAATGAATCACTCGGTTCACTCATCAGAGGTGCACAACGGTTTAATATGATAATACTCTAACTAAACTCATAACTAGCATGGATATTTTCATTCATCTAGATGAATACTGAAAAAGCACGCAGTAATAAACACAACAACATCAGGCATGCAAACAGAAGTGAATGAGATAGAAAGCAGATGCTCCAAGTGGTCTAATGATGTGTGAACCTAGGTGCATTACCCAACTAAGCATATACTAGATACTATTTCATGTATTTGATTTTCAATTCATATCAGGCATCAATTCAGATAGATCAGCAAAAGAAAATGCACGCATATAGAAAGTAAAACTGAAACTACCCTAAATAGCATGTCATCAAGTAATAAGCACTGTGATTAACTACTGGGGCTACGAGAAGTATCATCATGCAGAACATCCTTAGCATAAAAGGAAAAGGGTGGAAAAAAAATAAAAGAATGAAAAATAGACATGCATGCATGGCAAAAAGAAAAACGTGGTGCTGCAAGATAAAAAATATAAAAAGATGGAAAATGTATGGAAAGGTAAACTAAAAGGCTGAAAAAGGAAGAAAAATAAAAAGGAAAATAAAAATAAAGCGATAGCGCTCATCCCCCAAGCTAAACCCAGCAGTGTCCGCACTACTGAGAAAATGCTAGTAAGCGGAAGATGATGCTAAATAGGGTGGGTAGGCATGGAATATAAAATAAAAACTGAGTAAAAGAAATAAAAATATGATATGATGCAATGATGAAGAAAAATGATGCATATGTACAGAATGATGCAATGAGGGTCCTCCCTCAAGCTATATAGGGTCAAGGCCCCGAAGAGACAGATGGGCACGATAAAATATGAGGGAGGTAAAAAGTGGGTATGGACAGAATCAAGCAGGGGCACCATCCTCTAGAGGTGGTGATGGGTCCCGCTGCTGTGGACCAGAAGATGTGGGTGGTGAATATTAGACAAGAGCAGTGGTGGACTAGACTGTGGTGACCGATTCAGGTGTGGGAGAAGTAGGCTCTGCAGAAGCCTAAGAATGTGGAGCACTGAGTGGTGCTACTGTGGTTACAGTGGGTAGCCGTGTTGGAGGAGCTGGAGCTAGGATCACCAGAGGTGGGCCGCATGTCCTGAGTATGTCAATAATGGAGGCTAGGTCTGCCTCGACTCGATCATGATGTGTCGTCTTCGAGTGTAAGAAGGCATCGAAATCTCTCCGAAGCAAAGAAGTCGACTCCTCCAAAGCTGTAAGATGGGAGTCTGTAGTGCAGGAGCCGGGGGGACGAGAACCGTAACAGAGACACCACTCTCATAAAGTGATCCCGTGCAGATGATGCACAGTGCATTGGCTGAAAATTCAGAGAGGGTGAGCTCGAAGGGATCTCAGCAGTGGCTGAAGATAGAGTGGTCGTCGACACAGAAGTGTGGATAGACGTCAAGACGCTCTCTGTAAGGATGGACGCTGCTGGTGATGAAGTGGTGCCAGCTAGGGGAATGTGGGATCCTAAAGAGATGGGCAGTAAAGCAATAAGGTCCCTAAGAGGTGGAAGAGTGGTGGCTGGGTCATGCTCAGGGAAGTCCGAAGCAATGGGCTCCGGAGCAGAAAAAATATCGGTGCCCTTAGGCACTGAGAAGAAAGGGACAGCAGCTGTATCCTCGGGCCAAGAGGTGGTGACAGTCCCCGAGGTTTCTATGCTAGTGGGAGAAACAGTGGTGGAAGAAGACGTGCCTCCTGGTGGGGGTGGGTGTATAAGCAGAGCTGGAAGGGCGGCCACACAGGCTACCAGGTCGTGATCCTCGTACTCAGCGGAGCGTGGCACCAGGTCATCGAGGACTGCCTCGACGGGCGCTCCAGGGGGCTCGAGTACGTGGAGTGCTGGAAGTGGGTCGACCCTAGCAATCATCTAGCTCTGTTGGACAGGTGCAATATGACTGAGATGAAGGGCAGGAAGCACGAGGTGGGGTGTGTGGTGGGTGCCAACAAGGTACGTCCAGTGGCGCTCTCCATAAGGTCTGATGATATGCATATGCTCCAGCACGCCTAGAGTCAAGCAAGTGGGGGCATGGAGGGGTCACTAGGTCATCAGGAATGTGGATATCTAACATCCGTGCAAAAATGGTAAAGAATCCGCCGCAGCAGATGTCGGTGAAGAAGTTGGTGGTGGCAGTCTACAGAAGGCGATGACATAACCAGTGGGCTGCGTCTGATAACATGAAAGGAGAAGGAAGCCGTCTGGGTGGAAGCGCATCGGTCAGGTCATGCCCATAAGATGGGTAAGCTCTGGTAGGGACATGGTCCTGACCTCTGGCCTACAAAAGATGGTGGTGGCAAGGTGTCTCTGCGCGTAACGAAGGCAGGGATGCACAATGCATGATGCCTTCGCCCAGCTAGGGTGGTAGTGGTCCAGACCTGAAATGCGATGCCAAAAAGCTGGAGCATCGAACGTGCCAATGTCGTAGTCTGGGGAGAAGGCGGCTCGGGGCTCAGGGATGTCTGGGAAGTGGAAGTGGTCTCGGATCATGGCGGGTGTGATCGTGAAGTCGTGATTCATAAGGCAGAAGGTGATGCCATCACCTGCCTGGGTGCGGGTGATGCAGCTCAGAGCCTCCAGGGTCAGGTGAGAGTACGTGCGGGCGTGAATAGCTAGGAGCCACTCGAAGCCAATCGTGCGGTAGAGCCAATGGACCCCCTGCAGGAGTCCAATGGATCGTAGGGTAGTGACGTCTATGAACAGTGTGGGGACGAGACAACGCTGCGAGAGCCTGATGAAGCGCTTACGGTCTGAGTCGTCACGGAAAGTGATGCCATAAGTCTGTAGATGTGCTGGCAGAACATCCCTGGTGGGGGTAGGGTGTGGGAGTGATGATGGAGGGGTGGTGGGTGCAGTGGTAGGGATAGGTGCAGAAGTGGTGGGGATAGGTGTAGAGGTGGTGGGTGTGCGTGTGGGAGAAGAGTCGGATCCGGACGACGGATCGCCCGTGTGCTCCTCCTTGGAGGAGGGTGATGGGTCGTGGCAAGAGCGGCGTGCAGGTTGAGAAGAGGAGGCGGCAGTGGCCTTCCTCTTCCCGCGACAGGGGGATGCGATGGCTCCTCTAGTGCGAACCATCGGTCGATATAAAAGTAAAAGAGGAAAGAGTTTACCGATTGAGCGAGAGCAGCGATAATCTCCCCTAGGCTAATCCCAAACATGTAAGCTGACGTAGGTGAATCGTACCTAAAATTGAAACGAATAAGACGTCAGTTTATAAACATCAATAATATGGTAAATATGCATCTGCTAGACCGATCACTAGCCTTGCTCGGTCGAGCACTAGAAATCTGAGTTTGGGGGTTCTCGGTCGAGAAGTTCAGCTCGTTGGGGGAGTCTGGACCGAGCAGCCAGTGTGCTCGGTCAGCGTCATCGAGCATGATGGGGAGGAGATGAGCTGCTCGTTCAAGCACCATGGGTACTCAATCGAGCAACCGGGGGAGATTGGGGGTGGGTTTGTGAGGTGCGGTGAGAGGGGGGAAAGGTGGAGGAGGATGTGGGGATGTCAGGGGGGTTTTGGGGGTGGGCGGCGTCATCGGCATTGGTGGTGCCGGCGGTGGGCGTAGTCGATAAGAAAAGGGGGGAAAGGGTAGGGGCGGATGGAGAGGGAGAGGGAGAGGGAGAGGGAGAGGGAGGGGGGAGAGAGAGAGAGAGAGAGAGAGAGAGAGAGAGAGAGAGACGGAGAAGGGGGGCTGACCGTACAGGCGGCACGGTCGACGGTGCCGGCAGAGGAAGGGGAGGCGGCGACGGGGTAGATCGAGTAGGGTTTGGGGGTAGCTCGGGCAGTAATTTGAGAGATTATGGTAATTTTGATGCTTTAGGGTAAAAATGAAATGGGTTGGGTTTTAATAACCCAACTCGTTCAGAAGGGGGTCTTGAAAATTGGATAAAATGACTCGGTCAAGCAACGTAGCTGCTCGATCGAGTCAAACAGAAGTTAAAAATTGAGTTTAGATCACTCCCTCATCTGCTCGGTCGAGCTTTCTTCTACTTGGTCGAGCATATTACTACTCGGACTGAGCAGAAGCTGCTCGGGTTGCGTAGACAGAACGTCGTTTCTTCAAAATTTTGGCGAGCCTGCGCTGCTCGACCGAGCAGAGTGGATGCTCGGTCGAGTCGGTGTCTGCTTGGACCGAGCAAAGGCTGCTCGGGCCGCGTAGATAGAGCGAAATTTTTGAGCTTCTTTCTCGAGCATGCGCTACTCGACCGAGCAGAGTGGCTGCTCGGTCGAGCAACCTGTATCCTCCTTTGCTCTTCTCCTTTGGTCTTTTCTTCAAATTTGTAGCTCTCCTCCAGCTTTCTTCTATCAAAAATGTCGATTTGCGTGCCCCTTCATGTTCAACTTGTAAAAAGGAAGAACTCATCAAATTCTTGTGATTTTGTGTTTTTTTACAAGAAATAAATAACTTTTTAGTTTGGTTTTCTCAAATAAATAAAGTGAAAAATTAAAAATCGAAAAAATGAGAATCCAAGATACAAAAGATTGGGTTGCCTCGTAATAAGCGCTTGTTTTGAGTCATGAGCTCAACTCCATCTTGTTTATCAATTAATATTTGGTGCGCATGAGATTCGCGCGTCATTCTTGCCAATGATGCCGTCTGGTGGTATTTGGCATGCTTCTAATCTAGGCTTCTCCAGGACGTAACTGATTGCCTCTGGCCTTTCGTGATGCAAGGGATGGTCCAAAAGCTACTCGTCTGAAACATGAATATAGGCGACGACCGCTTTGTGGTAGGTTTGGTCGCCGTCTTCGTTAACGCTCATTCTTATCGGGTCCTTCATGACCCCCTCAGAAGTAAAATCTCCTACAGACTCATCTTCTAGGAGCTCCAAATAGCTAGCTCCTTCTTCACGAACATGCTCTCTCATAGGCTTCTGCAGCCTGAATTGGTCTTCTCTGTTGCCCACATTCAATGAGAGAGTTCCTTCACGGTCATCAATTAAGACGCCGGTCGTCGCCATGAAGGGGCATCCAAGTATAAGCTGGGAGCTTCCTCCCTCAGGCATGTTCATAATAATGAAATCAATAGGGACGCCCAACCCAGGGGTAATCTGCAAAATAATGTCCCTGGCAATTCCGACCGGATATGTGATCGAATGATCTGCCAGCTGTATGGACATATTCGTGGGCTCCAGCTCGCTCCCAGTTTGCAGTCTCTCAAATATAGAGAGAGGCATCAGGCTGATGCTCGCTTCCAAATCAATTAGGGCACGATTAATGGTTGTACCTCCGATGGAGCATGGAACCATGAAGCTTCCTGGATCCGGTAGCTTCCGCGGGAGATGATTCTTTATAATAGAGGTAGAGTCCTCCATGAGGTTTATCTCTTCATGCTTCCTCTTCTCCGTGATAAGGTCATTTAGGAACTTGGCATAAATGGGAATCTCCATGATGGCATCCATGAATGGATGTTCAGCTGTATGCCCCTCAGAAGCTCTGTGAACTTGGAGTACTTCTTCTCCATCTTGGCTAAAGCCAACCTCTATGGATATGACGGAGGAGGTCGGCTTACTTTGTTCCTTGCAACATCATCAGGAGACGACGTTGTTGTAGGTGTGATGGATGGTAGATGTGCATTCTCCTCATTCTTTGTAGGCTCTTCCGTAGCCTCTTCTCTATCACCGCCAATAATGGCCTCTTCAGATATGACTTTCTCCTTGTTCACAACCGGAATCATAACGGGGCCGGTCGCCCGTCCTCCACGCGTGGTAACAGAAACCACAGCGTTTGCTTGGGCCCTCTGATTTGGCTCTGGTTGTGAAGTCAACATCCCTTAGTTTTTCAGCAACTGGGACATCTGGCCACTCAGTTCATCGAGCGATGTATTTATACTCTTGAACTCGGCGGAAGTGTCCTGATTGAACCTGGCCTACCCACTCATAAATGTTTTCCACGTGGCCTCCAGATTGGATCGAGGCAGAGATGGTGCATAGCCCTGCTGAGGCGGGCCATTGAACTGATAACCTGGCAGTCGATATGGCCCAGCTGGCCTAAACCTGCTCTGTTGCTGATTCTGTGGCTTCACTTGTTGTTGCTGAGGAGGTGGTGGTGGTCTCTGAAATTGTGGAGGTTGCAGCAGTCCACTTGGGTCCCATAAGAGAATCCTGGATGATTCCTAGCAACTGGGTGTTGCCTTTGATTTCGCCCCTCTCCTTGGACGTACTACACAGACTCAGATATTCAGCACCATTATAATGTGCCTCACTAGGAATGCAACCTTGCTCCATATAATCCTCTGCAAGATGATAGGCAGAGGTACTGGTGGTTGCAAGGATGGAATCCAGGCACTGTTCAATTTTGGCCACCTGTTTGCACAAGGTCTCGATATGAGAATCAAGATGGCTGGCAGCTTTGACCTCGGGAGTCTGGGTCACAATGGTTCGCTCTTCACTCCATTGCTGATTATTAGCTGCCATATGCTTTAGCAGGTTTATGGCTTCTTCAGGAGATTTGTCGAGCAATGCGCCTTGCACGGCAGCATTAATTATCATCTTGGTGCTGGGCTGCAGCCTATTATAGAAGCTATTTACCAAGTCCTAGGGCTGGATCTCGTAATGAGGGCATTGATGTTGGAGGTCCTTGAATCTCTCCCAAGCCTAATAAAGAGATTCTTGTGGGAGCTGTTTAAAATTTGAAATGGCCCCCCGGATCCGTACCGTCTTCGAGGGTGGATAGAACTTATCCATAAAGGCGAGCGCCAACTTTTTCCATGTGGTGAAATGGTTAGGTGGGTGGGCTCATAGCTAGTATGATGCTTTATCCCTCAATGTGAATGGGAAAAGCCGTAGCTTGATGTCATCATCACTCACATCTTTCGCCTTGAAAGTGTTACAATTTGCCAGGTAAGTGTCGATGTGGTGGTTAGGATTCTCATGAGGATGCCCGTGGAAAGGATCTTGCTGCATTAAATTTATAAGCCTCGTCTTCAGCTCGAAGCTAGCTACCGCCAGTTGCGGTCCCAGGATAGAAGAATTATTCCCAAATGTAGGCGTCATGTAGTCCGTGATGGACCCGGTGCGAGGAGGAGCGGCAGTATTATCTGCCATCTGAGCAGATGGAGATTGATTTCTACTGGAGGCCCTCAAAGCCCTTGCCATTTTCTAGATCTCAAGGTCGAATAATAATTCTTGATTAAATGCCCTGAAGCAAGTGTTCATGCACCAAAACAACTCAGACAAATACCATTAGTAGCAAGGTAATAATTAAAAGAATAAAAGGGTGGTAAGATAAGAAATGGAAAGATTTTCTAGCAAAATTTTCGAAATAAAAATAAACTGAGAAACACTATTGTCGTCCCCGGCAACGGCGCCAAAAACTTGATGCACCCGGAACCTACACCTAAATTCCACCTAGCGGTGTCACAGCTAGGCGTAGTATGGCTCCTAGGTGTCAATTTCAGACTTTATCTGCAAGTGGACGGGGTCAAATTATAGTATAAAAGATGTCGGATCCCACAGGGACGGTGACCGTATGTGTGGGTTCTCAGATTATTTCTATATCTCGAAGTGAGATAGCTGTCGTGTTGAAAGGATTGGTTATGGTATTGTTGTTGATTCAATAATAAAAGAGGCTGGGGTATTAGAGATCACCGCTAAGATTATCGGAGATCAATGTTGGAATAGGATCCTTACGTTGCATTAGGTTTAGGGGATTAATCTCTCAATTCATACCACTCTCGTGGGTTAGAATTGCGAGGTATTTCGGTGGCTCTCGTTAATGCAGTGGCGGTAGCCGTCAATGTAGCGATATAGTTCGTCGGTGGATCCCCTCAAGGCACTAGCCTGGCATGGTCACGAGCCTTGGTTGGATCCCCCGATTTCCCTATTCAAATTCTTAAGATACCTCTTAAGCTCATCAATTCCACAGACTGTGGGCATGATTTCAGTGTGGGTTATCCTAGGGATCTAGTAGGATCGACCAAAATACTCCCCTTTCTACCTAATTCAACCTAGAGATCGAGATCTACATCTCCTAGAGATCGAGATCTACATCTCCCTCCTAAGATCTTAGGGCTAACCCATCAACCCTAGAAGAGACTACTCACTCATGGCAATTTTAACGAATAAAAATATGACTTTTGCCAGAGAAACCATCGCATCGGATTAATTGAATAGAGATTGAAAAGCTTACGTGCCGAAGACGAAGAAAAACAGCGAATAATAATTCCAAGGAAAGCCCAAAGATTCCAGAACACAAAAGTAATAGATCACCAAGAAATAAAATCAATAATCTCCAAAAATTAGGTTTAGATCTAACAAGTATTTTCTAATCTCCTCTCCCTCTCAGAATAATTCAAAAATTAACAATGGAATGAACTCCAAACGTAGCTGCCAGATCCACGCTTCACTCCCCAATCGCGCAACAGATAGCCACGTGAACTTTCCAAAATTAGCCTTCAGCATCGTCGACCGAGTCAGTGACTCGGTCGAGCAGGATGTTGCTCGGTCGGCTGCTCGATCGAGCAACCCTTCTGCTCGATCAAGTACGTTAGGGAGTCACAATCACCACTCTGTATGCTCGGCCCGAGTCAGCTCTGCTCGGTTGAGCAACCAGGTAACTCGGTCGCCAAAAGATGTGCTCGGGCCGAGTCGGACATTGCTTAAGCTTTGAAAGCTTGGAGCAGCTCGACCAAGCACCATGGGTGCTCGGGCCAAGCAGCCTGTGTATCTGTTCTCCTTCTTCAACTTGCCTCTGCTCGACCAAGTAGGTGATCTGCTCGGTCGAGTCGCCTGGGAAATCTTGAGCTGCTAATTGTAGCTTCTCCTCCTCTCCTCTTGTTCTCTCCTCCACTCCTCCCATGGCTTCCAAAACTCGGCAAACTCCTGTTGAGCGTCGTCGATGGGCCCAGTGACATGTCAGATGTGTCCATATCCAAAATGGGTCCCGAATTGCTCCAAAATCCCTGAAAATCCAAAAAACACTACGAAACTCGAATATAACATTAGAATTGCAATATCGTAGGAAAATACTGGATTTGGGTGCGAAGATGGCATGATATGCAATGACATGAGGCTGAAAAGATGTAAAATATGGACACATCAGAACTCCTGGTGGTACTGATCCACCGTTAGGCTCGCTTGCTCCAAATTGATGAACTGATGCATCAACTCCCTCCTGACAGCTCGAGGGAAGAACTCCTCATTAAATCTCTCTTTGAATGTGGCCCAAGGGATAGGCCTCACCAGCATCTGCTCCTCCGATTCCCACAAACTGCGGCAATTGTCCTTCGGCTGCTTCTTTACCAAGTCGACCCATTCAGCCGGGTCAACCTTTGAAAGAAGCAGGTTGTCCTCAGTGTTATTCTTCCATTCATCCGCAGCCAATGGTCCTTCTGACCCAGTGAAATACGTCGGGACTAGCTCCCGAAACTGCTCCGCTCCAGGCTCGAAGCAAGGGGCATTCTGGAGCATGCCCAGCTGAACCTACATCATCTGATGCATCATTCTCATCATCTCAGGAACGGTAGATTCTCTATCAGCTCCATCAGCTCCATCAGCTCCATCAACAACTCTCGATCCACCATCAGCTCGGGTAATGCATCTCGCAGCAAACTAAGACAATGAAACATCCAGATTAGACTCAATTTATGACTTGAATGTTCCGAATATTTTTAATGGATGTTTTTATCATTATTGTTGTTTCGATATTTCGCATGTGCAAATGGACCTGGATGGGTCACCACTAAATCTTGTCACGCCCCGCTTCCCAAATATGGAAGACGAGACGTGAAGAGGTCCATTCAGACTTGGAGTTGTGAAGCTACAATCTGATAAGCGTCTGTGTATGATACCATTAGCAGATTCTTGCAATGCGACGAAACAACAATAATAATAAATGAAGAAAAGCAGACATCCACAGATTTTATTCCAAACATATCAGAGTTATAATCATAAAAAGGAGTACAGAGTCTGAAAGCAAAAGGCCTAAGCATGGCCAAAGATAAAACAGAGCATGATAAGATGCTATGCACCGAAAGTCGAACAGCAACTACTAAAAGCAACAGCAACTAAAAGAGGTCTCCAACTGAGACTATGACTGGTCACAGGTGTCCTCGAACTGGACATCAGCAAAGGCCTCGGGCTCGACGTTAACAAACTGATCGCCCTCTGCAACAAACTCAGACTCAAACCTGACATGTGACACCTAAAGAGAAAATGGCACATGTCAACAAAAATCTCCAAATGGAAGGGAGATTTCTGTGCAAGGAAACCTAAAGCAAAAGAGGACAACTAGCATTTCTAAAATAATGAAGATGACATGACAAGTTATTTAATGAATGCAGCAGTTTAAACATGAGAATGATGTGACACATCGTAGAAAGAGCTACTAAACAATATATCATTAAAAGCGGTAAAACATGAGTTCACATTTTGCACAGGGTTTACGCCTTTCAGCTGAAGTTGTTGTACAGGCATACTTCTACGCTGAGTGATCGCTTAACCCTACCCCTCCCATGTGTGTATAGACCGGTGCCCATCTTCTGGATCACGAGCCAAGAAGTGTTATTGGCATAAGGTTGTGCTCGCAAAGCTGGTGCCTAGCCTCAATAGGATGTAGGGGTCAGGACCCTACTCGCCGCAGCTTACAATTAAAAGTAGCATGTGCTACACAATCATAATGGAACAAGTTAATGCATGAAATGACATGGCAAGATGCATGAACATGACAATGAGAAGTTAAAAGTGTGTACAGTTAATTTGAAAGTAAACGTGACAGGTGGCATGAAATGATAGCATTGCAAGGGTATCGAATCTAGCTTCGTTGTCAAGCTAGATCAAAATAAGGCGTCTAGGCGACTATCATTTCATCGCGTAGTCTCTTTTACGCTATTACACAATTTGGCCTAAAACATGGCCTAAACAAACACTGGCAAGTATCACTTGCCTGAAAACAACCACGCTGCGATCTCCGTTCAATAAGTCCAAGATCTACCTATGTGCTCAGTCCAATCCAGCCTACAGTCCCAATTATTAAATCTTGATTAGTGAGTTACCAAAGCAATTTAAAGTTACAATTTTTAGTCTTGATTAGCATGCAAGCGTGGGGGTTTCTACGGTTCAGAGTTTACTCTTAGCACGACGCGAGAGCTACACTGACATCGCGTAGTAACGCCAGTGGTTGAATTAAAAGAAGCGAGCAACGATCCACTGCACAGCAATGATCAGCAACAATGGTGGACGACAGTGACAGGTTCTAACGGCAGTGAATGGCAACGGCGGGACAGCGAGCAATGAACGACGATTAGCCGTGTAGCGACACGATCACCGAACAGCGACGCGAAGGGGAAGGAATGCCGCACAGCGTTCTACGGCTTCGAGAAGACACGGACAGCTGTACAGGGAGGCATGAGAAGCGGTGGCCTGAAGTTGTATGCCTGGGGTGCATGGATCTGGGTTGCGCGCGGATTCGGGTTGCGGCCTGAAGTTACGCGCGCTAGGGGAGACGCTCCAGGGGTTGCTACGGCCAGGGGAGGGTCTGCACGGCCAGGGGGAGGTCTGAGGGGCAGCCGGCGGCGGCCTGGAGTGGTTGGCCGCAAGTTGCAAGGGTGAGGGGGACAGTTTTGCAGTATTTGTATGGAGAGGAGAGGGTTTGTGTGGGTTAGTGTGGTTTTTTGGAGGAGGAAGAAGAGGTGGTCGAGGGGGACGACGTTTGCCAGAGTAGGGGACGTCGGGGGATGGCCGGCGATGGGCAAGGGGACGCGCATGGGTTTTGCGGCTGCTATGCGTGTATATCTCAAACCCTAGCTGCGTTTGTGTTTTAAAAAGATGAATATTGCTATAAAGGTTCAAAAGGGGTGTGTTTAAGGGAAAAGAAAGGAAGAGGCAGAAGAGAGGTGGTTTTATTAGTGTGTTGTATATCCTCGATTGAATTTTAGGTGTGATACGTATGAGATTCTTATTGCTATTTGGGTTTAAAAGTGGGGTGCACTTGGGTTGATTGGAGAGAGAAGATGTGAGAGGGAGGGGTAGAGTTAGGATGTCATTAGCCAATGAAATCTTTCATGTGATATGTATTAAGCCTACAGTTTTAATTACGTTATTTGAATTATAAATTAATTAGGGCAAAGTGGGTTAGAAGGTGATTAAGGGAAAAAATGGGTCTAGCGGTGTCCGATAATTATGAGAAAAATACCGGAACGACCGTGTCGACGAGAGAATCGAGACTAAGATGATCGGTCACGGCTAGGTTCACAGAAAACAGAACTAAAAATAAAAAGGTCAAACGACGAAGTCTAACGTTACAACACTCCTTCAAACAAAGTTCTTTTGTGGGAGAACGACCCGTGAAATGACGTTCACAAATAATTCCACAAATAAGCACTCTTCCAGAGGGTCACAATGACATATCACATCGTACGTTTGGGATAAAAAAAGAGATCAAAATAAATACGCTTACGAACAAAAGTACGCGCACGAAAAACGTACGATCGAAAAGCGACCGTGACAGTAATTGAATTGTTTCTCATTGTCTGTAATGCTGGATTAAGGGATTTCGAACCTACAGATAATAGATTTCCATACGAAGCTCTTTACCTTCTTCCAGGTGATGGTAGCCAAGGGTTTGGCCTCGATCCATTTGGTAAATTAGTCCACCACCATGATCAGGAACTTTCTCTGCCACTTCGCATAAGCAAAGGGGCCGAGAATGTCCAGCCCCCACTATGCGAAGGGGATGTGGCTAATTATATGTACAAGGTCAGCTGGAGGTGACGAACTGAGCTTTGCGAACTTCTGGCACTCCGAGCATTTCCAAATGTACTCTACCGAGTCATGGGTCAGAGTCGGCCAGTAGTGCCCTTACCTTAGGGTCTTCATCACGACCATTATGCCTCTGTGATTGTTCCTGTAGAGTCCTTCATGGACCTCTCGAATGACATAATCTGCTTCATCACGACCGTCGTGGGTCAGAGTCGACCAATAGTGCCCTTACCTTAGGATCTTCATCACGACCATTATGCCTCTGTGATGGTTCCTGCAGAGTCCTCCATAGACCTCTCGAATGACATAATCCGCTTCATGCAGACCAAGGCATTTGAGGTAAGGTAAGATGTCGGTTTTGGTCCAATTCCTTCTGTAGTATGCCTTCGTGGAGTACGTACCGAAGAGCCTTCGGTTCCAGCGTTCGGCGCTCCTCCTGGTCTGTGGGGACCTCGCCGGTACCGAGGAACCGCACGATGAGGTCCATCTAGAAAGGTTCTCTATCGATGTTCATTAGCTCCTCTCCCTCTGTACTGGGGCTTTGGAGGCTCTTGTCGTAGATGGAGCGGCCCAACTCTTTGAGGAAGAGGAGGCCAGCTTGGAGAGGGCATCTGCACGAGCGTTTTTCGATCTTGGCATGTGCATGGCCTCGATATGCCTGAACCTGGACAGTTCACTTCGCTGAAGCCAGGAAGCGCTGCATGGCTTCATCTCGGGCTACATAGTCCCCTTGTAGTTGGCTGATGACAAACCTGAAGTTGTTAAGGAGGCGCATCGAGTTTGCCCAGAGTGCCCGGGCTAGTTTCATGCCATTGATGGCAGCCTTGTACTCGGCTATGTTATTGGTGGCTAGAAATTCAAATCGGAGGGTGCACTCTGTGGTGTTCCTGTCGGGGGATCGAATGACGATGCCCGCTTTGCTACCTGCCTTGGTTGCAGATCCGTCAACATGCATGATCCACGCATACTTGTCCTCTAGTCGACCATCAGGAGCGTTGTCAGTCAAAAAGAGGGATACGGAGAGAGGTGTTACCGTGTCCGGATCTTCCCCGTAAGGGGGGGCGTCATGTCGCCAATGATACACTTGGTGATGAAGTCTGCCAGTGCTTTCCCTTTGATGGACATCCTCATCTTGTATCTGAGGTCGAATTCACTCGGCTCAACCCCCCAGTTCAGCATCCTCCACATCTAATCAAACCTCTTGCGGTTTTGCTCGTGCGGGGAGTCGGTCAGGACCAGGATGGTGTGGGCTTGGAAGTAGGGTCGGAGTCACCGTGACGAGAGGACAAGGGCGTAGGCTAATTTCTCCTAGGGGCTGTACCGCTCTTACGCGTCACATAGGATCCGATTGGTATAGTACACTGGTCTTTGTACCCCTATGTCTTCCCTGATTAGCAACGAGCTCACTGCTTCTTTCGTGTTAGCTAAGTACAGGCTCAGTGGTTCCCCTTCCTTAGGCTTGAAGGGGAGTAGGGGGTTGCAGAGGTACTCCTTTAGTTCGGTGAACACCCGGGCACAGCGCGCATCCCACTCTACAGCTTTTCTCTTCACACCCGGCTCGGCAAGGGCCCTTTACAGGACCCTGAAGAACGGGAGCGATCTTTCTGTCGATTTGGACAGGAAGCGCCCCATGGCCGCGATTCGACCGTTCAACCTCTGCATCTCCTTGATAGTGGTTGGTTCTCTCATGTTGATCAGAGCCTCAATCTTGTCTATGTTAGCTTCGATGCTGCGGTTGGTGATCATGAAGCCCAAGAACTTTCCAGACTTCACCCCAAATGTGTACTTCGTGGCGTTGAGCCTGATGTTTTGCTTCCGTAATTGTTCAATGGTTTCCCGAAGGTCGGTGATGTGGTCGGTCGGGCTCTTGGACTTGACCAACATGTCGTCCACGTAAACCTCCAGGTTTCCCCCAACCTGGGAGCCGAAGACTCTGTCAACCATTCTTTGATAGATCGCCCCTACATTCTTCAGACCGAAAGGCGTATTGGTGTAGTAGAATGTCCCATAGTCGGTGATGAATGACGTTTTCTCCTGGTCTTCCGAGTCCATTTGAACCTGGTTATATCCGGAGTAAGCATCCATGAAGCTCAGCATCTCGTAGTCCGAGGCACTGTCTACTAGGTGGTCGATGCGGGGCAGTGGGTAGTTGTCCTTGGGACAGGCCTTGTTGAGGTCAGTGAAGTCTATGTACATTTGCCACTTGCTGCTTGACGTTTTCATCATTAATACGTTGGCTAGCCAGTCGGGGTACCAGCCTTCTCTGATGAACCCGGCCTCAAGTAGGCTCTGAACTTCCTTGGCCACGGCCCTCATCTTTTCGTCGCCAAAGTTCCTCTTCTTATGATTGATCGGCTTGAAGTTAGGGACGGTGTGTAGTTGGTGGGTGATTACCCGGGGGTTCACGCTAGGCATGTCTTCGAGTGACCAAGCGAAGACGTCCAGGTTGGCTTTTAGGCATCCGATCAGTTCATCCCTCATGACGGGGTTGAGCACCGATCCGATAGAAACTAACCTGCCTTCCACGCCCATGACTGAAATGAGCTCTGCCTTTTCGACATGGATGTGTCTCGAGTTATCTGAGCCTCCTCTCTGGTCGAGAAGGTCCATCGGGCTGTACCATTCCGTGTCACGCTCCAAGCTGGACAGTTGGTAGCTGGTTTTCGATCTCATTGGGTCTCCCTTCATCCTCCCGACTCCTTCTGGGCTCTTGAACTTGACCATTTGATGGAGGGTCGCGACTACATCACCGGTCACATTGAGGAGCGACTGGTCGATTATCCAGTTATAAGCCGATCCGATTTTCAAGGCCATGAACTTTATTGTTAGAGTGATTGAGTGGGGTGGCTTCCTGAGCGTCACTGGGAGGCGAATCATTCCTATGATTGGAGCAGAATGTCCCATGAAGCTTACTACGGGACCCGAACAGGGCTCCAGGTCGTCCACCCGCAACCCATCTTCTCTAACGTTGACATGAACAGGATGTCGCACGAGCTTCCCGTGTCGACAAGCCATCGTCGGACCATGGAGGTGTCAATGACTGTCGAGACGACCAGCGCGTCATCGCGCGTCAGCTCGACCCCTTCCAGCCATCTCCGGTCTTCTCTCGGGCCATCCATTACCGTTGCTCGCAGGATGCTCGGTTCCTGGGTTTGAGACGGGCATCTGGTGGCCTTAAAGAAGTGTACTTTGGCAGATTCT
>JAULAV010006557.1:0-16775 GCA_030789695.1 Scilla litardierei | reverse complement strand
TTCATCGTGAGGGCGGCCGAATCGACCCCATCGCCCACAACCGTGACCGTATCGTCTTGTACTTCGGCCGATATAACACCTAGGTCATCGTAAATAATTGTATTGATTTGCAACCAGAACTAGCTGAGCAACAAGTGGGTAGATGCCTATAAGAGAAGTTTGTGTAAATTACCAGGCACTCCAACCACAGTTTTGAGTGCCTTCATTCGCTTCTTTGCGTCTTTCATTGTGACTTTAATCACCATATGTTGCTGCATCAAAATGAGGAACGTATTGTCACGAGTGAATCAAATTCAGTACAAAGGAAACTGGTTTCGTGAACTATCTCGAGCTATGTTTAAAAAAAAAGAAGATACCTTAGCCATTTGCTGTAGGGTTCTGGCTTCAGGAACTGGGAATTTAAATTATTTGATTGTACTTTCAGTGTTTGTGGCCTCTGTATTTAAAGCAGAAGAGGTGACGCACGAGGCTTAGGGTTCGTGGAAACTACTTGTTCCTTTCTATTATTCTTCTTAAAATACATGTTTACAAGAGTGACAGGCTCAAAGAAATGGTCTTTGGCTCGGAAGTGTAAACTTCCTCCTATCACGGCATTTCTTATAGTCATAAGGTCAGGTCTAGTCGTTCCCATCGTTTCGTATTCTGTAGGATGTGAGCAAGTACCCTTGTGAGCAAGTTCCATCTTATGGAAGCAAAGATGCATCCGTAGAAACTAAAGATTTAGATCTGTGATGAACACTATTACACATCTAGATAAACACATGAGCAAGTCCCCTTGACGACGATCCGGATGATGCAGTGGAGGATCTTTCAGATCCACACGAATCAACCGTTGGAGAAATCCTTTGTCTCTCTCCCGGTTTCTCTTCTAGCGACGGGATGTAGAAAAGACGGCTACTTTGTTCGTGTGTTCCGGGGATCACGACCACTCATATATATAGGCTAGTCTTAGCCCTAGGGTTTCTAATTCAGCACATCAATGAATTGAAGCCCACGTGTCTATACACATAAAGGCCCACACCCTAATAGACCCATTTAAGCCCACTTAACCAATAATTAGATCACTTAGGCTAATTTATTAATGACAGTGTAGCATACATATAATTATTTTGCATATAAGCCCAATGTTGGATTAAGATCTAACTATGTTGGATAAGTTCCAACAATCTCCCACTTGGGCTATATACTAAATTTTATAATTATATTTCATTATGCATACCGAACTGTTGAGTATTGGTATTTCATACCAATCTTATTTTGATGATAATCACAACATTATGTTGTTGCTAATGACTCTCATGTTTTAGTCTCACAGTTTCTTTTCAAGAATATCTTTTTTGGAGACTAATCACTTGGTGCAAGGATGGACATCAAGTGGAGAAGGGCCAAAGCTTGGACTCAAGGAGTGCCAAAGATTGGAGATGATGGAGAGCAATCAAGGCATCAAGATTGAAGACTTAGACTCTAAGGATAGCAATGTAATTCATGTAATATTTACTTTATTGCTTTCTCCCTCTTTTGAGTCTATTTTAATGTAATGCCTTGATAGATGGTTTACTAAGTAGAAGGAGCGCTTCGGGTAGATACTCGATTGATCCAACTGTGCTCAGTGATCCTACGGCAAGCAAAAGCTCAAAGCTCCGCCTAGTGTAAAGCATCTAGGTGCAAATTGTGATCCGAGCCACCGGTCCGAAGCATTAATGTTCTTACATTCAGTCGGTCACTCAGTTGCGATTGGTTCCATTTTCTAACAGAATTGTAAGAACTGCTACACTCTTCAGTTAGCGCAAAATCATGAAAAATTCGTTGTCATAATGTATCTGCTAAGAGATGAAAGAAATGTCTGATGGGATATATGTATGCAAAGCAATATGTATCAGATGTACGTTGCACTCACGGTAGTCTTTTCTTATATGTAAAATAGTTGTCATTGTAGCCTCATATAGTTACTCATTTTCTCTGAAACGAATCATAAATTATTTGTGAACCGGTTATAGTTTCTTCAAGTATCTGTTAGAGTGTGACATGAATGCTTTTCTTTTTCCAATTGCTTCTGTGAAGTTAGATTTTTTTGATCGGCACCCAGGTATTTTCCTTATGCTCGGGTAAATGATAGACCAATAGTAAAGATTTATTATTTTTCTTTTAGATCCTTTACATGATATATTTCTAATACCTTTAGTGTTGGTACCCTCTACCGCGCATCGATGATCTTTTCGACCAGCTCGGGGGTCAAGCGTCTATTTGAAGCTGGATATAAGGACAGGGTACCATCAAGTGAAGGTGAAAGACGAGGATGTTCCCAAAACTGCATTCAGAACCAGATACGAACATTATGAGTACTTAGTAATGCCATTTGGTGTGACCAATGCACCCGCAGTATTTATGAGTCTCATGAACCAAGTATTGTATGAATACTTGGACAAGTTCGTAGTAGTCTACATAGACGACATTCTCATCTACTCAAACAATGCTGAAGAGCATGCAGAACATCTCAGGAAGGTTCTCAAGACCCTCTGAAGACACCAGCTTTATGCCAAACTTAGTAAATGTGAGTTCTGGCTAAACGAGGTGGCGTTCCTAGGCCACGTGGTGTCAAGAGAAGGAATTGTTGTTGATCCTGAAAAAGTAGCAGCTGTTCAAAACTGGTCAGTTCCACGAATGGTGACCGAGATTTGAAGTTTCTTGGGATTTTTTGGCTACTACCAGAGGTTTAGCAAAGACTTCTCGAAGATCGCTTGAGCCATGACGCGATTGACGAGAAAGGATGTGGTGTTTGTTTGGTCGAAAGCATGTGAGGATGCTTTCCAGGAACTGAAGAAGAGGTTGATGACTGCACCCATTTTGATCATTCCAGACCGATCAGGAGGATTAGAAGACTTCTGTGATGCATCTAGCAAGGGACTTGGATGCGTACTACTTCAGCATGGTGGAGTCGTTGCATTTGCATCCAGGCAGTTGAAGATCCCTGAGAAGAACTACCCCACTCGGCAGTGATTTTTGCCTTGAAGATTTGGAGGCACTTCCTATTAGGGGAGCACGTGAAGGTGTTCTCGGATCATAAGAGTCTGAAGTATCTCTTCACTCAGAAGGAGCTCAACATGCATCAGAGACGATGGGTCGAGCTCATGGCAGATTATGACATTGACCTTCAGTACCATCCTGTGAAAGTCAATGTCGTATCTGATGCGTTAAGTCATCTACCAACGATGATGACCCTTGCGACTCAGTGGAAATTGCAACAAGATATCTGGGGCATGTGTATAAAAGTGATTCTATCAGGGATGACTGCATCTTTGATGTGCATACATATCTAGTCGACATTGGTAGAGAGAATCAAGACTGCTCAGATGGGTGATGAGAAGCTGCGGAAGATCAAAGACCTGGTGATAGTAGGCCAGAGGCCATAATTTAAGATTCATGCAGATGGATCCTTGATGTTTGAGGACATGATATGTATACCGTCCGACTCCATTAGAGGTGAGCTGTTGGAGGAAGCTCACAGTTCTCCATACTCTATACATCCCAGAGGTAGCAAGATGTACCAGGACCTGCGACAGCATTACATGTGGCATGATATGAAGAGAAACATCACACGGAGCGTGGCACAGTGTATTATGTGTCAATAGGTGAAGGCTGAACATCGGAGGACTGTCGGCTTATGACATCTCTTGCACATACTAGAGTGGAAGTGGCAGCACATCACGATGGACTTCGTGACTGGACTACCCAAGAGTACGAAGCAGAATGACGTTGTCTGGGTGATCGTAAATTGATTGACCTAGACATCGCACTTCATTCCTTTCAGAGTAGGCCAGTCTATAGAAGTGTTGGCCAAGAAGTACATGGATGAGATTGTGAAGCTACATGGAGTTCCTATCAGTATTGTCTCGAACAGAGACGCCAGGTTAACATCTCGTTTCTGGAGGAGCCTCCAGGAGAGCTTGGGGACCCACTTGAGCTTTAGTACAGCTTACCATCCATAGACAGATGGCCAATCAGAGCGTATTATACAGATAATTAAATACATGTTGCGAGCATATATACTGGACTTCAAATGATCATGGGAAGATCATCTCTATTTGATGGAGTTTACACACAACAATAGCTACCAGTCTAGCATTGGCATGGCGCCTTTTGCGGTACTGTGTGGGAGGAAGTGCCGATCCCCCTTGAACTGGGATGATGTGAAGATAGAGAGTAGGTTGGTCCTGAGCTAATCACAGAAGCCGGGAATGTGGTTTGGACCATCAGAGAGAAGCTGCAGCTGGCTCAGGACAGGTACAAGCATTGGGCGGATGCGAAATTTCGACACCTGGAGTTTCAGCCTGGTGATCATGTTTTTCTGAAGATCTTGCCCAATCGAGGATTGATTCGTTGTGGTCGAAGAGAAAACCTTAGTCCTCGATTCATTGGGCCTTTCGATATTCTGGAGAGAGTAGGAGAGGTGGCCTACAAGCTTGCACTCACTGCCCCTATCTTGGAGGGAGTGCACAATGTGTTCCACATCTCGTAGTTGCGTCGCTGTGTGAACGACCCTAGTCATGTCGTAGACTACTCGAAGATCGTAGTTCATTCAGACTTGACATACGAGCAGCCACCAGTGGAGATCCTAGATCGATGTTAGAAAGTCTTCAGGACCAAGACTATTGATCTAGTTAGGTTGATGTGGCGTTGCGACTTGCCATGAGAATCTACATGGGAGCGAGAGGACGAGGTGCAATGCAAGGACGTTACCACTACCTTTTCCCTGCCCAGTAGAGAATTTCGAGGACGGAAGTATTCTAAGGAGTGTAGGATGTAACTGCCTGTATTTTTAGGCGTATTTGTTTGTGTGTGTGACTGTATTGTACTTCAATAGTCCGAGTATTTTTTTCGTCCAAGTGTTCTTTGATTCTATGCGTCGACGCGAACGTGCCCTTATTTTTGTTCTTTGCCATAGCATAATTACTATTACCATTAAACTAATTACTATTAACCTTAACTAATTACCCTAGCCCTACCCTAATCAATTCCCCTATACGGATCCAAGAAAAACAGATCTAGTCTCCTCTTCAAATCCCACCTACGTTCAACCAATTTTTTGGCAGCAATCACTCGTTCCCCCTTCCATTTCTCAGCCAACAACCCCACTCAATTAAACTTGTCTCCTTCTCTTTCGTATAAACCATCCCTCCCCTACCCTTTCTGCATCAATAGCTTCATCATCCCCTCTCTCGTTCTTCATCATCCCCCTTCATCAATCAATCAACCCAAAATCAAACACACAAAACAGAAATTGAAAGTGGGAATCAAATCAACATCAAAATCACCCCCTCTCCCGTTCTCACCCTTCCCCTCATCCTGACTGTGTGCGCTGCTTCCTGTAGATCCGCGTACGCTGGCCACCGCAGAACCACCGCCCGCGCGCGCCTTGGCCGCCCAACGCCGCACATATCTGTACGTGCGGCCAGCTTTGCCACCCGTCGCCCAGAACTCTGCCCGCCGCCCCGTAGCCGCCTGTCACCGTGCGGCCCTTAGCCGCCTACTGCTGTGCTCCCTTGATCCCCCTACAAAAACGAGAGAAAGAAAGAAATGAAACGAAAGAAGAGGAGTCAGATTTTGAGATGAAAGGTGAGTAAGAGATGATATTATATAAGTTATAATAAGTTATTATATAAGGAGTTAAATTTATATAAAAATTTAATTTTTATTATAAATTATTATAAATAATTTTATAAGTTTTCTTTTTTAATTACTTTCAATATAATTGTTAGTAATAAGTTAGTGTATATTATATAAAGAGATAGTGTATTATTAATATTATATAATAAGTTAGTTAGATGTTTTTACTATAATTTTGTGTAGCTAACTTGCCTTGAACCCAGGTATCGCTACCGCTAACCGCGCCTTTCACGACACGACATATCGGTAACTCATCGTACCCTAACTATGGGTTTTAAAAACTATAAAGATGCATGCCAAACTAGTTTCATTTCATCAGCAAATTGTCTTGTTCGAACAGTTAGATAAGCTTGATAAACTGCACTGTACCGTAAAGGACTCGATCGGAGTACAAGTCGTACTTGATCATAAAATGTGTCAATCTAGAGAATGATTCCTAAATTGCAAATACAGTAACATCGTAGACACTTGGGGTTTTGGGGTGATAACTTATAATAGCGAGTGTGCGGGAGCGACCCGTCCAGGCTTTGTGGTCACCATGCGGGTTCTATTAACCCATTCAAAGTCATCGATGACAAATTCACAGACTTGATCACAGATCCTTAAACAGTATTGCATGCTTGGATTCACAGTTTTGGTTTAACCCGCGCACCCGTGGTATGAGATGGACTCTTGGTTGCTCACAGTACTCTGCATTATAAGTCAGTCATACCGTCGTAACATGTCATCTTTAATAATGTTTCATTTAAATTGCTGATAATTCGTGAAAGTAGTAAATTTGCAAAGCTATGTTTCTGCTCTATTTCCATACCATTATTGTACGCACTTTTATCTATAGTCTCTGCTAGTTTGCCATACTTGTATATTATTTTGAATTCCATGCTAGAGATACTTTGAATTATATCTGATCCTGGCGACCCCTTCTTTTTATGGTGGACCTACCAGATAATTTACAGGTGGACGAAATGAACCTGAATTAGCAGACGCTGAGCTCACAGTTGAGTTTGACAAGGAGGACGCTGGTTACTAAGAATCAGTGTGAGAGTTTTATGTTATCCTATGCTTTTCATTTCCAGAGAGTGGCTTGGTGTGTATTTGTATTCAGGCTGTATTTTCCTTTTATGTGTGCTGTTGGTTTGTAATAAGGTTGTATTGCATTTTAATATATTAGTATTTGACATATTTCTGCAACGGAGCCTGTATTGACTTCATTGGTGCCTAGCAGGACTTGCGCATGTACTGAACAGTAACAGGCCCCGAGAGTGGGTCGTTACACATTTAGCTTGAGAACTTTTATAGAAATTCTTCTAGGTTCAACCCAAGCTTTCTAATATAAGTCAGACACCTGGTGTAGTCTAACCAGACATCTAACGTATCAGATATATATGTGTCTCAGAATTTTCCACCTGACTAGACATCTGCTTATGTCCTATGAGACGTCTGAACCGATTTTCAGACGCCTGGGCATTGTACTAATATGCCTGGTAATAAGATTGTCAGCCTATCAAATTTTTCCCGAGAGAAATCATTTCAGACTTCACAAGATCAGACGTCTGATGCTGACATATCAGACGCATAAAGAGTTCGTCAGGTGCCTGATTGGTTTGATATAGATTCCTGATCATCATATCGTATGATTTTCACCTTATATATTCTTTCGACTAGATGTCTGATGCTCTTAATCCAGACGACTGGCTAAGTTTAATCTATTTCATCTCTTTAATTCTCCAGACGAATTAAAATTGGATACCTCACTTTAGACGCATGTTGAAGGATTTTAAGCGAGGTCATTTTTTGATCCAACAGCTGAGATTTATCGTCTGATCGATATAGGTCTCGATTCGAATTGATTAGGGCGTAAGCTATCTAACTCTTTTGTCTGCCCGTTCGTCTGTCATTACGGTTTTGTTGAGCTTGGTTGATTTTTTGACAAAATCTTGTCTGATTTATGGTAAATCGAAACACATTTCTTTACACCGATCATTTCGATATCTAAGGTTTTGGGTTAAACACTCTTTTTTCTATTACAACTTTCTAGGTTTTTCAACATGCCTCGCACAAAACGTTCTTGCAAGTCACCAATCTCCATTGCCAAGGCTTTTATGCGATCAAGGAGTAGAGGAGTCTTTATGTCCCCATGTGATCAGCTCAATTTGTCTATCCCTCGGTTTACTTCTGGCCCTTCACGAACGCATACGTATGACCCATTTGTGTCTTAGCTACCACCAGCTCATGAAGAAGTTCATGTCGTTTCTGATTCCCTGTATTTGAAGTACCTTTTGAGGAGATCAAAACCAGAATTTCTCTTCTTGTCAACGGTAATACTCGCCTGAATGATAGGCAGATATCTATTGGTGCTGACCTATAGAGAATTGAGGAGTTTTCCTAGGTCTTGACCAAGATTACGAGCGCATAATTTCCTCCCTTATGCGTCTCCACGATAGTCTGAGGGTTTTCTCCAACTCTTCGTCTTCAATTCAACTCCCTGAGGATCTACTCGACGTTTGGGAGAATATGAGTTTAGTCTCTCTGCTATCTCGAACAACGTCTGTATGCTCCATAACGATCTTACCTTCGTCAAAGGAAATGTTAAATCTATTAGCTCCAACACAAGGACCCAAACTCTTCAGACTTAGCAGCTGTTCACGTTGTTTTTAAATATCCAGTAGAAACTGAACATGCTTTTGCCCACTCCCAGGTATGTTCCAGCTTTTACCCCACCTAGACCTAGTGTACCCAAATCACCACCTCCTCCAGATGTTTGATGCATTCTGGACTACCACAAGCCCCTCCATATCCTTAAAATGTATTTTTGTACAATGATTGAGAAGAGTGCTTGTGAGGATGCATTTTGGTGTTTTTTTGTGATTAGGGTATGTAGGTGTCTTGGGATAATGGGTGGTATACTTGTATGTATACGTTTGCTTGTGAATGGTGTCACATTTTGTTGTATGTAACATATAGATATATTTTATCTTCCGATGGGTGATAAAGTTGTATTTTGTAACATCGCCATCATTATATTTTAATGAAAGTTTAATGCTTATCGGGAATGTGCCATTGTGTTGCTAGATAGTCTGCCATCATTATATTTTAATGAAAGTTTAATGCTTATTGGGAATGTGCCATTGTGTTGCTAGATATTCTATTTTGTACTTCCAATATGAATGTCGAATAATTTTATCTCCCTATATGATTTGTTTCTACAGGCTTAGATATATGGTTAAATGAGGACACTTAACGTATTTATTCCTTATTAGCACTAATTGTTGTAGTTCTCTTCCTCTCACTCTTTTTAGATTATAATAAAGGGAATAGATAACCACAGAAGGAACTTGAGGAACTTTGAGAGAGCTTGCTTTGAGAATTTTGAAAATTTCAATTTCATCTTTCAATGAATCAAAGGGGGGAGAGTAATCATAGGTGAATTTCATGTAATATCCTGCGATTATCCATGAATCATATCATGTCTAAACTAGTTTTGAAACTTTTGTATGATTCAGGGGGAGTTTTGAAATTCATTCTTCACGTTATTCTTAAAGTTGATTGACTTGATCACCTTCTTCATGCTTCAACTTTCTCTATGTGTATCACCATATGCTTCATGCTTTGTGTATTCATGTATGCTGATGGCTTTAATAAATATTATACACAATTTATGTGATACACATATCATTAACTAGCATTGATGATTCATTATTTTGACTAAAATGTTTGGCATCAATGTTGTGGGAGTAAATATTTTTAATTTAAAGCACAATTATTGATTATGGTTATGACTGTTTGTCATCATCAAAATGGGAGAGAATGTTGAATATTAGATTCCTCAATGTGGTTTTGATGATAAACAAGCATAATCAATTGTTACTAATGTCCATGTTTTGCAGTTAAGAAAAGTATCGTCAATATAAATAAAGTTATCAAATGAAGATGATGACTCGGATCATTGATGCAAGGACATCAATCAATGAAGCATTGAAGTCAGGAGTGAACATAAGAAAATCAAAGTGTTGGACTCAACAAAGCTTAATGAAAGTCAAGGAGTGAATGCAAGGAAATCAAAGCATTGAACTCAACAAAGCTCAATGGGAGTCTTCAAGGGATTTAATTGGAAGTGAAGAGGGTTAAATATGTAAATATTTATTTCTTTACTTCTTAGTTGAATTAACATGTTAAGCCTTGAATATACTCGATAGAATATCATTCATAACACTCACAACACTTTAGATCATATATCATTGAGTGTCGTAGGGTTAGAACTTGCATAAGCTCGAAGTATATCTTTTTAGCATACTCAGGCACCTGGTGGTTGATCTCCACATGCCTTGTACTTATGCATATTTAGTTCTCCATAACCCTACCCCGTACAGACGCCTGAAGTTCTTATTCCAGATGTCTGCACAATGTGTCAGATGCCTGGATGATGAACTCCAAACGTCAGATTAATTCTAGCCGAACTTTCAGTATCTCAGCCTTTGCTGACTGACAGAAATTAGATGTCTGAAGTTCTGTTTCCAGACATCTTCACAATGTGTTAGGCACCTGGATGATATACATCAGACGCCTGGTGATTTAGTGCAAATATTTCTAGTAGCTCAAACTCTACTGTCAATTTTGATTATGGCATCTGAAGATGTGTTTCCTGACGTCTATATAGTTGACCAGATGTCGAGATGATGAACGTGAAATGTCTAGGTATTCGGACCAATATATTCCAATAACTCTGTCCCTCACTGTTTGTATGATCAGACGTTTGTTGCCTTTGAGCCAGACGACTATGCAGTGGACCAGACGTCTGGGAAGTCTTCTTCGGACCTTCTGCCAAGTGTCCGTTAGACTGCATTTATGACCCAGTCAGAATAGTTCAGCAGCCACTTGGTCGTTCTACTTCAAGCGACTAGTGGCTAGGATTTCTGCCTGTTAATAGTTATTTCCAGCATTTAATACTTAGGATTTGTGAAAGATTTCGGTGAGCTATTTAAAGGGCTTTAATGTCTTGACTTGAAAATCTAGCTAAACATCTAAGACTGCATTCAATAATACACTCTCAAGGGATCTTAAGTCATTAATTTTTTCACTGGATCATTCAAGAGCATTCAAAGCCATTGAAGCTCAAGCTCTAAGTTTCAACTTGTCTCCAAAGCTTTCAAGATCAATCTTCTAGCATTATTGCAATGATCTTGAGATAAGCAGTAAGTGATCATACTCTCATCATTTAGAGCACAGTATATACCCCTTCTTGCCTCATTCTTAATAGTATTATTCCAAGCATAGGTTGTGGAAATTGTTTCATATTTCGGTTCTATGTTCTCTTTATATTTGAGAAGTTCTCTCGGGTTGTTACAGTAGTCTATTCTCGGGTTGTGGAAAGTGGGAGAAAAGGTGTATTGGATTTTCATATGTCAGGTTTTGGCAAGTAGGTATTAGTGTAAAACTAATCATTAGCGGGTTTGCTAGTGGGTTGTGAGAGTAGGATTCAAAGGAGTCGGAGAGACTCAGAGTCGGTGAATCCGAAACATGGTAACATGGTAAATCCTTATTTGTATTTGCATTCATGTATTTGTTGCTCTGTCTTTCTATTCCACACTAAGGTTTCATAACGGAACTTTATTCTGGCGTAATTTCCTTATTATTGTTATAAAGCACTATTCACCACCCTCTAGTGTTTCTCCCTATAGGTTCATATCCTACATGTCAAATGTACTCATTTTAGATCTTCAGGATCTAGGAAGTAGGGACCATGGCGGCCACATTTATGATCTCGTAAGGCACGTTAGACTCTTCATCCTTAGCTTGTAGGATTCGGGCTGTTCTACGTGTTATATTTGGATCCTAGCCTAGAGGGGGTGAATAGGCTTATAAAAATATTCTCGCGCAACCCACGAGAAATCACACGCAGTTAAAATCACAAGCAGAGTAAATAAGAGACAATCACAGAGTACGCATAGATTTACCCTGGTTCGGTCGCATCAATGACCTACGTCCAGCCCCAAGCAAATACTAGCATTAATATGTTCCTTCTGTACATCTACAAGGGGGTCCTAGCTCCAAATCCACACATATACTGTACCACACTCAACAAAGTACAGAACCATATCAACCTAGTAAATGCGTATCTTGACTGCACCAACACGTCAAGACCATCTTGTCTAGGCCCAACCAGACAAGTCCTAAAATAACACAAATATCGGTAAAGTTTCCCCTACAGAGATCGCTACTACTACACAAATAATATAACGATAAGGTTCAAAAAAGCTCAGTATGTGTAGTGTATTTGTCTCTGTCGATAGGCACGGGCCATCTCTCGTCTGTCAAGATGTAGTCGTCTCTTCACGTTTGCAACTCAAGTTGCTACTCTTGGCTTTCTCTGGAAGTTGCGGCTATGGGTCTGAGGAAGGTGCAGACTTGCGGCCTCCTTATGAGTTTTGCACCCTACTTTCAATATTGCGGCAAGGTATCAGGAAATCCCTTTGCTTCAATTGTTTTTTGCATGGAAGCCCCCAGATTTGTTGTGAATTATGAGGCCGGTTGCTTTCCTATGCAAACATACAAAAGATAAGTTAGTGGACAATTAAATCAAAATGCAAGTGAACAACAAGAAAAATGTTCAGAATTTTCCCTTTGCCCTTGCAACTTGCGTGCCCCCTTTCCTTGTAACCGCACAAAAAAACCTCAGACTTTGTTGCTCTCCTTGCAAAGATGTGAGTGTGCTTCCACTTGCTTAATGATGCTTGGAGATTCTCCTTTATTGGCCTTTGCTTCACAGATTAACCTTTGGATGCTTGGTCAAACATTTCGGCCAGGGGATTGAATGAGGTGTCAATGTGATAGGAAGGAAACCCTTAATATTGCGGCTTGAAGGAGAGATTGGATGGAGAAAAATAACTTGCGGCTGCCTTTAGATTTGTAGAAGAGAAGTTCCCAAGTTCAAGCTTTTGATTGGTTGGTGTAGGTCAAAAGTTACGGCTTGGTTGTTTTTCTTGTGGACTTGTGAGAGCTTGGGAACTTGTGAAGGCTTGAATACTTGAAGTATTTGTTGTTTTTGTTTGGCATGGGATGGTTACGGCTTTAGAGATTTGCTAGGGTTATTTTGCCGACTGTTATCTTTGTTTTGGCCGCATGCCTTTATTTCCTTGAAATAGCCACACCCTCCATCTCTTAGAAACCTGGCTTATATAGGAGTAGGGGTTTCAACAATTTCGGCAAGGAGATAGGTTGGTAAGGAGATGAGAGGAAATCTCTAATTGAAAGATGTAGAATGATTTGATTGCTAGTAAGGATTGGGTTGGGCCAAGTCAAATCTAAATTGATATGAATTAGGGATGAAATATGGTTTGAACAAATCCACTAATTGTTCTCAATAAATATCATGAGATACTCTTCATCCCATCTTGTATTTGACCAAGTCCACTTGCTTTATGAACAACCCTTCATCTCTCTCCCAAGTTGCTATATGAATAGAAATTTCTCCAACACTTAGAATAACGACTTTGTCATTCCTAAAACACACTTAGCACACACGTTAAATAGTTCGTACACGTTTGTCATCATCAAACTAGAGATCCTAGATCGTTGCTTCCAACAATCTCCCCCTTTTGATGATGATAAATCCGTAAAAGATTTGAGCAAATAAATGCGCGTGTGTGGACTGTGATGAAGGATGTAATGCTATATGATGTGTACAATGAGACATTCAAGCATTACAAGCATGCACAACAAATGTGGCAAGCAGATTGACATGCTCCCCCTCTTTAAGTAGATAGGCATGCTCCCCCTCTTTCCAAGCTCCCCATATTTATGTATTTTCAAGATCTTATCAAGCTCCCCCTTCAACAATACCAAATCTTTTTCTTTCTCCCCATTTGTTATCATCAAAAGTGGACTAATAAAGTCATCAAATATCACATGCACAAATAAAGTATTATTGAGTATAGCTAGCACTTGCATGTATTTTCTATAAAGTAAACAATTCAAGCTCAAAGAAAATCATAATGTAGACTTCACCGCCATTGTGTATGTGTGATAATATAAACAATGAAGTACAAAGGGAGGTTCAATTTAGAACATCAACCAAATCAATCCACATTTTCCAATTAACATGAATTTCACTAGGATTGATTTTTCTCACCTCATTAAAAATGAGTTCAAGTTACCAAATCCCAAAACATAGCCTATAAGAACTCTAAGATGTAGGGTTGGCATTGCTTGACGAGTAATATACACTAATGCTAAAGATTACCCATAAAGCATATGTTGGATACTCGTGGGTAGTGTATTTACCATGAATTGTATTCATTTTACATACGGAGCAATTTTCAGGTAATTTTTTCATATTCATTTCTTTTCGTGCTCAATTTTTATTCATGGAAATACACATCATATCCCTTAGATAGTTCAGTTTTTATTCATCCTACATTCACTTTCCAATATTCATCAAAAGAATCTCCAAAAGTACTAAAAGTTTAGTATTCGTGGAAGTGCGTATGTAGGTGTAGAAATCTAATTAATCATTTCATGAAGCATGTCATAGCTACCAAATAGTTTCTAACATGCGCATGTAGCTATAACAATAATACAATGATTTCTACAAAGGATATGAATGAACATTCAAAAATACCACTTATAATGAATCATAAAGAGGTATTCATTAAGCACAATTTTGTGATTTTTTTTCATTTTTTTTTGTTTTTCCTTTATAAAGAACTAAAACAAACCTAAAAAGCAAACACACAAGCACACAAACAGAAATTAAATCAAGCACACACAAAATCTATGAAGGTATGCAATGAATGCAAAGAGGGAAAGATATACATTCGCGTCGTCATTTGACTAAGGAGCTAAAGAATGAAACTTTCAATTTATTACTCCTCGCCAAATCTCCACCTCACCTACATGAAAGGTGTTAGGTGTGACCTTGGTATCCAACAATGTCCATTAGTGTTAGTCATCAAAGCTTTAGGAACCCACACTTGTTTGAACTTTATGTTCGTGTTCCTAAACTTACAATAATAGGAAGTGTGACCAACACTATCACAAGTAAAGCATTGTGCATGCATATTTTTCAGAATAGAAGGCACATTGTAGAATTTCTTAAAGATAGGCTTTTTAGCAGTTTTTGAACCAAATCCAAGTCATCGTTTATTATTACCATATAATTGATGCTCTAAAATAGTATCCAACGATTGTTTTCCTATAGAGAACTTCTTAATGGACAATTCAAGACTAGAGACTTTGGATTTTAATAGCACATTTTCATCCACAGGCAAAGTACATTTATTTATAAAAGCTCTCTTGTTTTCCTCGTATTTCTTTTTAAATTCATCCATTTTTTAAGCTCGTTATTCAACATGCAAAATTTATCATTAAGCTCTTTAATCACATAATCTTTTCAGCTTCAAGCTTAAATAAATATTGATTAAGCATGCTAATATCATTCAATAAGGAAGGACAAGAAAGACAAGCAGCTTTTTCAGATGAGCTAGATTTTTCTCTTTTCAGCATGGCAATGGTTGATTTGCATTTTTCAAGTTCTTCTTTTAAGTTTTTAGATTCTTCAATCACATCACAATTTTCTTTTGCAAATCAAAACAAGAATTTCTATAGGATTCAGCTTCATCAGAAATGTCACAATTTTCTTTTTGTACTTTAAAGCTAGCATTCCTATAGTCATTTAAAGTAAGTTCTAGCTCACCAATTTCCTCTTGCATGGCTTTACAAATAATTAGAAGTTCAGCTTTACTATCCGATTTTACCTCGTTATGTTTTTCCATCAAGCAGAGGGAAGAGTGTGCTTCATTCTCTTCGAGCTCATCTCCACTATCCATGTCCCACGTTCGCACTACAGCTTTTCCTTTCTTCTCTGTGACACCACCTGTTTCTTGTGGGCAATGTCTAGCGAAGTGTCCATGCTTCCTGCATTTAAAACAAATAACTTTACGCTTAGTATTGTCACAAAGAGAAGCATCATAATTATTTAAAAGAGCGTTTCTTCCCTTTTGATTATTTTCATTGCAGCTGAGGGATTGCTCACTTCCATATGCAATTTCCAAAGTCTTCTATATATCCTGCGCAGAAGAGCAATGTGACATACTGTCAAATATTATTCTACTCAATCCACACAATAAGATATTCATTGCTCTAGTATTTATAGCACACACAATTTATCATTTAAATTCAGATTACATTCAGGCATAGAATATCCATTATCAATAATGTACCAAGTATCTACATCAATGGATAGTAAATAAGTTTTCATTCTAGCCTTCCAGTATATATAATCATGGCCCTAAATAAAGGAGGGCGATCAATAGGCATGCCATGGGGAAAAACTAACTTTGGGGTTTTCATGATAACTAGACTAGACTAGATCTTCTAACCTGCTCTGATACCACTTGTTGGATCTGGATCCTAGCCTAGAGGTGGGTGAATATGCTTATAAAAATATTCTTGCGCAACCCACGAGAAATCACGCGCAGTTAAAATCACTAGCAGAGTAAATAAGAGACAATCACAGAGTACGCATAGATTTACACTGGTTCGGTCGCATCAACGACCTACGTCCAGCCCCAAGCAAATACTATCATTAATATGTTCCTTCTGTACATCTACAATAGGGTCCTAGCTCCAACTCCCCATCAAGACTGTACCACACTCAACAAAGTACAAAACCCTATTAACCTAGTAAATGCGTATCTTGACTGCACCAACACGTCAAGACCCTCTTGTCTAGCCCCAACCAGACAAGTCCTAAAATAACACAAATATCGGTAATTCCCCTACAGAGGTCGCTACTACTACACAAATAATATAACGATAAGGTTCAGAAATGCTCAGTATATGTAGTGTATTCGTCTCTGTCGATAGGCACGGACCAGCTCTCATCTGGCAAGATGTAGTCGTCTCTTCATGTCTGCAACTCAAGTTGCTACTCTTGGCTTTCTCTGAAAGTTGCTGCTGTGGGTCTGAGGAAGGTGCAGACTTGCGGCCTCCTTGTGAGTTTTGCACCCTACTTTCAATATTACGGCAAGGTATCAGGAAATCCATTTGCTTCAATTGTTTTATGCATGCAAACCCCAAGATTTGTTGTGAATTATGAGGCCGGTTGCTTTCCT
>JAULAV010006553.1:0-26469 GCA_030789695.1 Scilla litardierei | reverse complement strand
CCACTCGACCGAGTGAGTATTCCACTCGACTGAGTGGAGCAAAATTTTGTGAAGAAAATCTTCGACACTTCTCTGTTTTTTGGAGGATCTGCAGATGACTCCACTCGACTGAGTAGAAACTCCACTCGATCGAGTGAGCAGACTACTCGGCTGAGTGGTCTGAGGAGCCCAGAATGCTAATATTCCGATTCCAATGCGGATTCCTCTCTCGACCGAGTGAGCTGTTCACTCGGCCGAGTGGCGCCGCCAGCCTAGATTGCAAACTAGGGTTTGAGGCCGACCAAGGGCAGAATTGTCAGGGTTTTTGCATCTTTTTGGGCACATATAAATAGCCAGATTTGGAGGCAGCCCAAGGAGAGACTCCATACTTTTATTTTCAAGGCTTTAGTTCTAGTTTAGAAATTTTTTTGGACGAGAGATTGAAGACTTGGATCTTGATTTTATTGTTGAAGCTTGTAATCGGCATTGGTATCTCTAAAACTCTTGCAAGTTTACATTTTTATGATATATCTCTTCTTAGATCTGAGTTTTGCAATGAATACTCTTGTCAATCTTATTTCTCTTGTGATTTTCATGATGATTTGTAAGTAATTCCCTTGCTCTAGGGCAATGGGATGAACCATATGGATCTAAAGTAAGATTTGTGATATTTGTTGGATTTCAATGTTGCTAGAATTGCTAAAGGTTAGATTGTGATTGGATTATTACGGATAGTTAGGGATTACCATCGGATCTTGAGAGCTCGAGAGATGATCTTGATCTATGGGAAGCCCTAGATATTCGATTTAGATCTATAATTGAGTTCACTAGATTTGGTGCGCGAGAGCGACCAAAGCTAGCATCTTTATTATATTTCTATATTTATATTCATTTGCACGATGGTGAAACGAGTACGAACTATCACGATCTAGATCCGAACTTAAGTTGCGCGCGAGCAAGCTTGAGTTGGGATTGTATATAATTATCGATCTTAATGCTAGTATTTCGAACTAGGCTTGCGTGAGAGCGAGGCTCTAGTTTATATTGCTATAGACTTGCATAGCGCGAGAGCGTGCGTTGGTATTCTATTTAGTTACGACAAGTTCACATTAAACCCAAGTTTAGTAATATTGAGATTCATAATTTGCATTGATTACTAGAGATATATAGTGGGGATTCCCAAGCCCTTGACATCTTTATATATTGAATTTACATCGATACTTGAACGATTGTGACATCAACTTTTTCAAAACTAATTTTCCAACAATAGCTTAGTAACTCATATAGATTGCCGTTATTAGTTCCTCCCCGTGATCGATACCCGATTGCCACTAGACCGTGCGCTTGCGGTAAAACTACATTGTTTTCGGAGTTGTATTCCAGGACGACCACCATGTGGGACAAACATCCCATCAACCCCCCCTCATTTGTAATATAGACGTGGTTGGACAATTGGATGATTCCTTCTGGAATCCAATTAGCGAATAACAGCTTTGATCACGTTTTTTTTGGAACTAATTGAATGTAATTACTGTGCAATTTTAATTATTAAATATATGGACTGTAGTATATGTTAATCTAGTATTGGTTTCATAAGCCATGCAGTAAATTGTTTATTTATTTTTATCAGTTTTGAGGTTGTCTATGATATGATATCTGATTGTATCAGCTCGATATGCATGACCATGACCAGCTTTTTGATTCACCTTAAGAAAATTCTTGTTCATCAATCAATAAATTGATAAATGGGTCCCTTCTTTCTTTTAGGTGTATGCGCTCGGTGGAATCATGGCTATGAGGTGGGTATGGGGCAGATGGAGGGAGAGGAACAACAATAGCGGACGGCAGGATTGATTTCTGAATTCATTTTGAATCATAGATAATGCTGGGTACATTGCAACTGTGGTGTGCAAACATTTTCATTTTCATTTCGTTAGCTGTGGTCACTTGTAATGGAGGTGAGGTTGAAGGCAGGTATTTCTCCGATTTTTTTTTTTTGGCTTATCACAAGTTGCCATGGTAAAACATATATATGCCATGGGTGATTTTCAACTGATGGCCACCATCCACGTCCCAATTGAAGTATAAAAGATAAGCATGCAATCTGTTGGGGTCGGTTACTGGATGTCCGTTGCTCGATTCTTTTCTGTTCGCACAGAAAGCCCCTATCACTTTGTCATCAGTAGCAAAGCAAGCTGATCTTTTTGGTCATTTGTCTTTAAATCCTGAATAACAAGAGAATTAGAAGGTAATTGAGCATAGAAATATTTTTGTAAGTTTGCTGATATATATACCATTAAGTGAAAAATATGGAACAAAAATAAATTTGATGACAGAGAAACAGATGGTGTAAGATTTATCACTCTTCTGGCAGTACTTCTGCTCAAAGATTCAAGAGCCAGTGTAACAGATGGCTCTAACAGAATGTAACTAAGATGGATGTTACATATGAGAAAAGATGCACTATGCACTGTTTACCTTATATAGTGGCAGAAATTTTTTTTGCCCTGGCAAAAAAAAAGCTGGCTCAAAGAATAAATTTTTAAAATACCAAAGCAAATTTTCTAAGAATATCTTTGCAGCCTTGGTTTCTTGATCAAATCTCTAGTCTTTACTTCAGAATTGTCTTAATAGCTTTCAGTGTCCTCTAAAGTTAGAATGTTATTGACTTACTGCATCGGGTGTAAGTCCTGTAAGTATCACAATATATATGATAGATCCAATTGCCGAAGCACATAGGATCACTATCATAATCGCTCCCCAAGTCAGTCGTTGAAGATATCTTCTTAAAAGAGTTGTACCATGATGGCAGATATGAAAACACCCTTACCATGCTAAATCACTTTAGCATGGTGTCTATGTTAGCATGGTGTCTATGTACTAGGACTAGGAGAGACTCAACATCCTGTCAAATCTATATCTATAGATTTATTTTACACTGGGTGTAAACGATGCTTCTCCTAAGTCCTTCATGGAGAATTTATTCGACAGCCATCCTTTTGATAGAGTTCAACATCTCAATGTTTGTTCCTCATCAAAAGTCATGTCATCCATGTACAATACGAGGGTGACTTAAAAATTGCCACTGGTTTTATGGAATCTACACGCTTTCTTTTCGCTCTCACTGACCTCGAGACCTTCCGGCTGAGTCATGTAACACTTGCATCCTTCCGCCAGAATTTGTAGTCACAAGCGATAGCGTGTATAATCCGGATAGACTTGTGCATGTCTACTGGTAAGAACGTTTCACAACTAGTCTAGCTTTGCACGTTTCTATCTTTTCCATCTGCACTATCTTTCTCCTTGAATACCTATCTGCAGCCAACGGGAACATTTCCATTGTGCATGTATAGTAAGGTACATACCTTATTAACATGCATGTAATCCATTTAGAAATTTATTGCATCAAGCCATGTTTGAGGATCTCTACTGTGAATGGCTTCCAGGAAACTAATGCCGTCATCATCAACGATGATACTATCCTCGACCCCTCAGTCTACGAGAAAATCGTAGTATCTCTTAGGGGCTCAAGAAATCCTGCTAGACTTCCAAACAACTGGTTTTGAAATATTGGTTTTGCCTGTCCCACAGGTTCCGACACCTGTTGGGTTTCAGATAGAAGTTCTAAAGCATGGCCCTAGACGGAGGTTGGTAACTTAGCGCCACTCTTCATGAATTGCACCATGTCAAACAAAGTGTGATTCCATGCGTGATCTGATAGAGAATCACATTCTCTTTAATACGCAAATCGTTCATGGCTTAGGTATTCTCTTCCTCGATCAAATCGAAGAATTTTTTTAATACATTTCCATCTTGTTACAACGTTTTTTAAGTCGCCTAAAATCAATGGATTTGTATTTCATCAAGAACACGTGTCCATTCTTTAAAGTGATCTTTAATGAACATAACCAAATAATCCCTTTTGGCTAATGTAGACTACTATATGCATACATCTGAATGTATGAGACCTAAGAGTTCCTCAACTCTTTCCCTTTGTCATAAGAAAGGAGTTTTGGTCATCTAATCTTTCAGGCAAGACTTGCAAGTGTTGCATAACCCATAATTCAAGAGGCCTAAATACACCTCTTTATGTAACTTGCAAGTGTTTCTCTTTGATATGACCTAGTCTACTATGTCAGAATAGGTTTCATTTGTTTCTTTGTTTTTCATGTATTAACTCTTAATACATCATTTTCATTTAAAGTATATACACCATAATTCCAGATTCATGCAATTTTACCATCAAAGAAATAAGTTATTGATAGTAAATATATTTCCGTCAGACAAAGATTACATTGCAGGTAAAATATGGGAACATGATATTGCTTCAAAAGAAAATGGCGATGCTCGCCAAGGTGTATCGGACGTCTCCTGCGGACCCAGTAGCAATGCTTGCTTCGTTGCCAACCTTAAGATCACCATCTTCTATGTCTTCTAATCTTTCTCCGCTCATGTAACCAATTATAGATGTGAGAAAACTGCACTGGTATCATATGCCATGCATTAGAAGTCATGAAAAAGAATTAAACTTTGTATAGCAATTATACCTGAAGTTGAGGCATCAATATGCCCATTCTTCTTTTGTTCCAGGAACATCTTGCAGTTCCTCATCCAATGCCCTTTCCTATGACAAAAATAGCACTCTGTCTCGGCCCACTATCCTTTTACCACCTTTTCCTTACCCTTCTCAATTACTATCATTGGTTGAAGGGCATTCTGTTAGGATCGATAAGACACCCATGGGGGGTGGTGAATAGGGTGAATGCAGAATTAAAAATATTTAGACTAGCAAGCACATGCAGTTATATGATTTGCAGAAATAATCACAGGCAGACAAAAAATATGCAGAAAATAGCAGACAACCAATCACACCAATATGTACCCTGATTCTGTTGAACCTCGACCTACTCCAGCAACCCCTAAGATCTACTCTTTGAATAATCAGTTTCTCCATGCCTACAAGACACTATGAACTCGCAACTCCCTTTGCTCCACGCCCAATAGCTCTCTAGACTCGCAACTCCCTTTGCTAAACTGAACTGACCGAACAAGCTAGATCCTGTCTCGATCATATCTCATGCATCAAGAATCCCCCAAACTACAACAAGTAGCTCGCACAAAAAAGTTTGTAAAAATAAGATTTACAAAGATCAAAGCAACTCTCAAAAGATAAATATGAGTTTAGAAAGCTCAGATTGAGATGTCGCGATGTCCTCGTCCTTCTGCGCGTGCACAGCTTCCCAATGGCTCTAACGTTCGTCGTTTGGATGCTTCTGCAGAAAGTTGTCTCTGTTCCAAGTTTGATCGTCGTATCGAATCCTTTAATTATGGAGAGCCCCCTGGATTTTTGCTTCAGATCTTCAGTTTCTCTGTCTCAGGTTGTCGGGCAAGTCGTCAGGAACGTGTAAGAGAAGACGGCTCGTCGTTTCGACGTCTCTAGCTCTTGGAATTGGCAAAATACCCTAGGTATATACATTGACTTATATAGGGTAGAGTCCTATAGGGTTTGGAACTTTAAAATGGGTAAAAACACGTTTAAAACACATCCAGACCCTAGATCCAATTCGACAGCAATACTGGCCATGGATCAGCCTTCAAAATGCGGGATTGGACGAGGTGATAACACGTGTCCAAGAGGTTTGCCCAAATCCAATAACCATGTGTATTTCAACCGTGTTTGAATGTATTTGGGCCTCTAAAAAATTCGTAAATTACTGAAAAAATCACCAAAATTCCCAGAGTTCATTCTTCACCTTGTAGAATTTTCTCAACCCTTTTCTTCTACTGTATCTCAAATTCCCTTTATAAGAACTCTGTTTCTTCATGTATTTCGCCCGTATACGTGATATTTCATGTGCCAAAAATATTCCTAAATTCACCATAAATTCCTGAGAGTTATTTGACATACTCTTCACCGTCTTGAAGAGTTTCACCTCATTTTGTCGTTGTTTGCTTTGACATCCCCTTGCAAGTACTCAATTTTCCTTCGTATTCAAGGGTATTACTCCGTATTTCTTCGCATAATCAACTCCATCATGAGTATTGTCTCCACCATCATATTTCATAGTCTTAATAGCTCTGTAATAACCTGAAATACACTTAACAAACATATTAAAATAGTTCACACAGGCTTGTTATCATCAAACAAGAAATTATTGAAACGATGTTTCTAACAATCTCCCCCTTTTGATGATGACAAACCACAATTAAGATTTGATCATATAAAGCTCATAATCATGTCATCGTGCATGTGTTTGTGAAGTGTGATCATGCAAGTCAATGTGATATAACAAATCATACAATTATAAAGCTCCCCCTTTTGACATGCTCCCCCTATTTGGATACTCCATATTAACATGCAACCAATTACTTCAACATCCAAGATGGTGGTTCAAATCTTATAAATTTCTCCCCCTTTGTTATCATGAAAAGTCAACAAAAGATTATATTTCATATGCATATAGAAAATAAAGCATTATAAAACATGGATATGAATACATTAAGACCATCACGAGTAGTTAATGAATATTTAACAATTTAGTCACTAGAATTATTAAACATCTTCGTGCTCGTGTGTGATGATTAAAAGTTAAGTTCATAGGGAGTTGACTTCATGAATTCAACCTTTACATACCAACATTTTCCATATGTATAAATTTCCAAGATTGAATTCCCTCACTTCATGAAACATGAATTCAAGTTACCAACACCCATACATAGCTTATAATGACTTTTAAATGAGGGGTGGCATTGCTTGACGGACGAAACATCAACGCTAATAAATAAGAATTTCATAGCTAAGTTGAATGTCCGTGGGCTGGGACTTAGCCAACAACAATATCCATTTTACATACAAGCTCTTTATATATAATTTTTCTTCCTTTTCACAAATATTTTTCTTTTCTTTTTGATGAGCATCAATTTTTATTCTTGGCTAGACTCATTATATCCCATCAAGTTATAAACATTAATTATCCACCTTCATACACGTTTATCATATTCCTGAAAAACAATTCCAAACGAATAATAATATTTAATCCGTGAAAGCGTGATAGAAGATGTAAAAATATAGTTTTTCATTATTGAACATTTCTCAACTAAACATCAAGTCTATTATGCATGCATAGCCAAGAAAATAATACTAGATATCTAAAGGAATATGAATTTCATCAATAGGTTCCTTTTAAATCAAACAAAGAAAAAGATATTCAATAAGATCCTCTTTTTATGAATTTTTCTTTTCCAATTTTTTTCATCCTTTTTTCGGTCCCAAATTTTTTTCTCATCTTTTTCATAAGAATCTAAACATGCTAAGCAAAAGAAGCATAAACTTAAGGAAAATAAAATCAACCTAAAAGAAGTATAAAAATAAAACACACATAAAAAATTATCCTATAAAGATAATTAATACTTTAAAATCAAGTAAGAAATCATACCTTCGCGTTGTCAACTTGGTCAAGGAACTTCATTTAATTTGACATTGAAATCCAAGTTCCTTGCCCAACCATCTTTCCTTCTTGCTTGGAAGATGAGATGTGTGGCATATTCACCAACATAGGTCCACCATCGTTCTTGAATGTGCCCTTAGAAATCCAAACCTGCTTGAACTTTAAGTACTTGTCTCTATTCCAACAATGATTAAAAGTGTGTCCATATTTTCCACAACACATGCATCTTGCAACAACACTTTTACATTTGTTAGAAACATTAGTCTTATGCACATATTTCACTTTAGCAGTTTTCAAATTTGCATGCATAACATGCTTTCCTTTAGCAACATTCATGTTCTTATGCACAACATTTTTAAATCCAAGTCCTTTTCTATTGTTTGCATTCACTTGATTATTAAATAACATATTCAATTATTTTTCACTTATAGCAAACTTTTTCATGCAATTTTCCAATTCATGAACTTTGGATTTAAAATAAAGATTCTCATCAACAAGCATTGAACAACGTGAGATAAAAACATCATCTTTTTTTTTCAATTCAACATTCAAAGCATCAACATTAACTTTTAAGCTCATCTCTTTCAATTTTAATGTTATGCAATTCTTTTCAGATTTAGAACAATTATCACAATCAAGTTTCTTTTCAAGCAATTGTTTTTCTAAAGCTAAGCAGTTTTGACATTCTTTATTAAGCAACGAATTTCTTTCAGATCTAAGTTTCTTAGCTTTGGCAACTAACCTTTCAATTTCATTAGATAAGAAATTATTCTCTTTAAGCATGTCATCACACATCTTGACTAAATTACCATAAAACGGTTGAGTTACCTCATCGTTAGATTCTTCTCCACTTGAATCATTGTGTGCCATCAAACATTGATCAGCTACATGGTTTTGATCATCCTCGCTATCGTCATCCCATGCAGACACCAAAGCTTTCTTATTCTCATCATTTTCTTTGCCCTTTGCTACCAATGGACACTCCACTTTGATGTGTCCAGATTTCCTACAATTATGGCAAATAAGTTCCTTATTAGAGCTAGAAGGCGTTTCTTTAGACATTGAAGCGACACTTCTATGTATAAGAACTTTTATTCCCTTTCAATTCTTCTTATTGAGTATCCTCTTTCCATCACTTGATGCATCATTCTTGAAAGGTTGCTCGCTTACATATGCCATCTCCAAGGTCCTCCATATTTCCAGCGTAGACAAGCAATGAGAAATAGAGTCAAATACATTTCTATTTAAGCCACAATATAAAATATTCATTGCTTGAGCATTTAGAACACATGATTTATTTTCATATAAACTCCAATTATTTTTAGGCTTATGAATTTCAATATAACCATTTTCAATGAGATACCAAGTATCGAAATCCACCGATAGAATATAAACTTTCATCCTTGCATTCCAATAATTAAAATCATGTCCAGAAAATATAGGAAGCCTATTATAACCTTTAGCGACATCATGTGAAATATTCATGGTTGTGTGTTCTTGCAATCCTAAACATATATATATATATATATATATATATATATATATATATATATATATATATATATATATATATATATATATATATATATTCTATAAAATAGGGATGTTATCAAGAGAAATTGGATAAGAGAAATTGGACAAGAGAAATTGGATAAGAGAATTTGGACAAGTGTATATACATACATATATATACATACATATATACATATACATACATAAATATACATACATACATATACAGACATCTATTATATAAGAGAGGGATGTTATCAAGAGAAATTGAATAAGAGAATTTGGACAAGAGAATTTGGACAAGAGAAATTGGATAAGAGAATTTGGACAAGAGTATATACATACATATATATTCATACATATATACATATACCTACATACATATACATACATACATATACATACATCTATTCTATAAAACAGGGATGTTATCCAGAGAAATTGGATAAGAGAATTTGGACAAGAGAAATTGGATAAGAGTATTTGGACAAGATTATATACATACATATATATACATACATATATACATATACATATATACATACACATACATAAATATATATACATCTATTCTATATTTGATGAAGATTTTGAATTATGTCCTACTAGGATAAAGGTTAGGGCTGACTAGTACAAACATACATGATGATTAGAACAAACAAAAATGAGTTGGAATTCTGAAATTTTGGGAGAAACCTTATGAGGAAGTTTGAATTTTAGTGGGAGTTTTGAAATTTTGATGGGAGTTTGAAATCTAAAGTTTGAAAGATATTTTAACATCATGGCACCAAAATTTTGAATTTGAAAAATCTATGAAACAATTGGGGGGAAGTTTGTATTTTAGGGGAAACTCTTGGTGGGGAAAAATGAAATCATTTATTTTTTGGGGAGAACTACATAAAAATTATTGTGCTTTAATTTCCGGGGGAATTAAAATTTTGAGGAGAGGAATATCTTAAATAAACCGTGTCCTATGGACACGGGTAATGACTAGTATATATATAAAATCAAACTTCACTTTGATACCACTTCTTAGGATCGATAAGACACCATGGGGGAGGGGGGGGGGGTGAATATGGTGAATGCGAAATTAAAAATATTTAGACTAGCAAGCACATGCAGTTATATGATTTGCTGAAATAATCACAGGCAGTCAAAAAATATGCAGAAAATAGCAGATACACTGGTTCGGTCGAACCTCGACCTACTCCAGCAACCCCCAAGATCTACTCTTTGATTAATCAGTTTCTCCACGGTTACAAGACACTATGAACTCGCAACTCCCTTTGCTCCACGCCCAATAGCTCTCAAGACTCGCAACTCTATTTACTACACTGAACTAACCAAACAAACTAGACACTGTCTCGATCATATCCTACGCATCGAGAATCCCCCAAACTACAAGTAGCTTGCACAAAAAAGTTTGTAAAAATAAGATTTACAAAGATCAAAGCCACTCTCAAAAGATAATTATGAGTTTAGAAAGCTCAGATTGAGATGTCGCGATGTTCTCGTCCTTCGGCGCGTGCATAGCTTTTCAATGGCTCTGGTTGTTCATCGTTTGGATGCTTGTGCAGAAAGTTGTCTCTGTTCCAAGTTTGATCGATGTATCGTCTCCTTCTTTAGATATGAAGAGCCCCCTGGAATTTTTAGTTCAGATCTTCAGTTTCTCTGTCTCAGGTTGTCGGGCAAGTCGTCAGGAACATGTAGGAGAAGACAGCTCGTCGTTTCGACGTCTCTAGCTCTTGGAATTGGCAAAATACCCTAGGTATATACATTGACTTATATAGGGTAGAGTCCTATATGGGTTGGAACTCTAAAACAGGTCAAAACCCGCTTAAAACGCATCCATACCCTAAATCCAAGTCGGCAGCAATACTGGCCATCAGATCAGCCTTCAAAATGCAGGATTAGCAGAGGTGATGACACGTGTCCAAGAGATTTGCTCAAATCCAAAAACCATACGTATTTCAGCCGTATTTGAGTGTATTTAGGCCTCTAAAAAATTCGTAAATTCCGGAAAAAATCACCAAAATTCCCAGAGTTCATTCTTCACATTGTAGAATTTTCTCAATCATTTTCTTCCACTGTATCTCAAATTCCCTTTATAAGAACTCTGTTTCTTCACGTATTTCACCCGTATACGTGACATTTCATGTGCCAAAAATATTCCTAAATTCACCATAAATTCCTGAGAGTTATTTGACATACTATTCACTGTCTTGAAGAGTTTCACTTCATTTTGTCGCTGTTTTGTTTGACATCCCCTTGTAAGTACTCAATTTTCCTTCATATTCAAGGGTATTGCTCCGTATTTCTTCGCATAATCAACTCCATCATGAGTATTTTCTCCACCATCATATTTCATAGTCTTCATAGATATGTAATAACCTGAAATATACTTATCAAACACATTAAAATAGTTCACACAAGTTTGTTATCATCCAACAAGAAATCATCGACAACGATGTTTCCAACACATTCTTCTTCTTTCTTTTACCCTTGGGCTTCGAGGAAGAATAAGAGCTGACAACCAAAGCAGGAGACTTTTCCTTCAAGTCTTCCTCAAACTACCGAAGCATGTTGAGGAGTTCAGAAAGTTCAACCTCAAACTTGTTCATAATAAAACTACTTATGAACGTGGCAAACTTTGGGGTAAGAGACTAAAGGACCAAGTCCGTAGACAACTCATGGCCCAAGATGAAACCAAGCTATGCAAGATCCTCAATGTACGCAATCATATTGAGTACATGATCTTGGATAGTGTCCCTGCTCATCTTCGTGTTAAACAATTTATACGAAGCTTCGGTCCTTACGGTCCGAGATGATTTCTCATACAACTGTTTTATATTAAGGAAAATGCTACGAATATCCATATGTTCGTGCCGCCTTTGGAGCTCATTGTCCATAGAGGCTAGAGTGAGACATTATGCTTTTTTTTTTCATCTAAGAGTCATTGCTTATAATATTCAATAATCTCGGCTTTGGCCCCTCTAGGTGGTTCATCAGGTAAAGGGTCTCTGAGGACATAGCTAAGTCTTTCAAAAGAAAGAGTCATCAATAAATGTAACAACGTCATATATCCTTCTCCTACTTGTGTAGACATGGGCCCGCATACATCCGAATGTACAAGACCCAAGAGTTCAACAACTCTCTCCCCTTGTCCGACAAAAGGTGTTTTGACCATTTTACCTTTGATGCAAGACTCGCAAGTGTCGTATGACTCATAATTCGAGAGATCTAAAGAACCCTCTTTATGTAACTTGCTAAGCATATTCTCTCCGATATGGCCTAGTCTACAATGCCAGAGATATGTTTCATTACAATTCGATTCCTTACATTTTCATGTATTAACATTTAATACAACATCATTACATAGAGTATACACACCGTTATTCAAAATTTTAGATCCCAGCAATTTACCATCATAGAAAATGTTCATAACCTTTTCATTGAAACCCTTGTTGCGGTAAAACTACATTGTTTTCTGAGATATAGGGCAAAGGGATGAACTGTTACCCTCAGACATCTTCGCGTGGTCACCCTCCGACATGCCCGGAGTCGATCCTGCAGTGATCGCTCACAAGCTGAACGCAGACCCAGAATCTCGATCGGTCTGACAGAAGAAGAGGAGCACCGGAGGAGAAAAGATGAGGGCGACCGATGAAGAGGTGGAGCGGCTCCTCCGGGCCCAGTTCATCAGACCGGTGAGCTATCCGGAGTGGCTTGCCAATGTCTTCTTGGCGAAGAAGGCCAGCGGGAAGTGGCGCATGTGCGTCAACTTCACCGACTTCAATAAGGTGTGCCCAAAGGACAGCTTTCCATTGCTGAGGATCGACCACGTGGTCGACCAGGCGTCGGGCTACGAGCTGCTGAGCTTTATGGATGCGTTCTCGGGCTACAACCAGATCCCGATGGCGAAGGAGGACGAGGAGAAGACATCCTTCATAACCGATAAGGGCACCTTCTGCTACAAGAAGATGCCGTTCAGACTGAAGAATGCCGGGGCAACCTATCAGCGAATGGTAGACATGATCTTCAGTTCCCAGGTCGGGCGGAATCTGGAAGTCTACATCGACGATATGTTGGTCAAAAGCAAGGAGGCCCTGGACCACCTCGCCGATCTGCAGGAGACATTCCAGAAGGTGCGCCGATACGATCTATGGCTGCACCCGGCGAAGTGCATCTTCGGCGTGCAATCTGGAAAATTCCTCGGCTTCATGATAACGAAGCAGGGAATTGAGGCGAACCCAGACAAGGTATCGGCCCTCATCAACATGACGGAGCCTCGGACTATTCGAGACTTACAGCGGCTGAATGGCTGGGTCACCGCACTGGGGAGGTTCCTGTCGAAATCCGCGGAGAGATCGCTCACGTTTTTCAGAGTCTTAAGGCGGGCCCTCGCCGCAAAGAAAGTCGATAGGTAAGTGATCCAGTGGGATGATACCTGTGCCCAAGCCTTCGTAGAGATACGAACTTACTTGCAAAGCCCACCGCTGCTTGCGAAACCCGAGGAGGGAGAACAGCTAGGACTATATCTGTCCACCAGTGACGAGGCCGTTAGCTCGGCCTTGGTCAAGGAAGAAAAGGGCGAACATCGGCCGGTCTACTATGCGAGAAGGGTGCTCCGGGATGTGGAGACCTGCTATAGCCCCATAGAGAAGGTGGCTTATTGTCTCGTCACAACGGCAAGGAAGCTTCGGCCATACTTCCAAGCTCACACCATCGTCGTCCACACCAATCTGCCACTCGAAAAGAACCTGAAGAGGTTAAAACGTTCGGGTAGAATGCTGAACTGGAGCGTCGAGCTCAGCGAGTTCGACATAGTGTACAAAGCCCGAACGGAGATCAAGGGCCAAGCGCTAGCGGATTTCGTAGTGGAGTGCACCATCGAAGATCTTCCCGAAGAACCGCCGAGCGCTCAAGCGGCAGTGGCGTGGCAGAGAGCGTTGGAGGCAGTCAAACCCTCGACGTTCGCCCAGGAAGAAGTGGGCAAACTATGGGTCATCCACGTCGACGGGTCGGCCACGGGATCCAGAACTGGGGTAGGCATCGTCTCCAAACCCCCGACGGATGCCTGTTGGAGTACGCGCTGCGATTTATCTTCCCGATGACCAACAATGTAGCGGAATATGAAGACGCGGTCAAAAAATTGAAGCTATGCCGAGCGTTGGGAGTGACAAACGTGCTGCTGTTAAGCGACTCGTGGCTGGTCGTTCAATAGATCTAAGTGAGCTTTGAGGCCCGGAGGAGCTGATGAAGCGTTACCTTAAGCGCGTCGAGGCCGAGCTCCAGAAGTTCTAAAAGGCAGAGGTCCAACACCTACCTCGTTCCAACAACCTCCGGGCCGACGCCCTGTCAAAGCTGGCCTCCTCCTCCTCGGCCGAAATTGGAAAAGCCATTTACGTCGAGAACCTGCTGACACCCACCATTGAGGAAGACGAGCTAATGTGTGTCAGCCAAACGACGACTTGGATGAGCCTGATAATGAAATACTTGGAAACAGGAGCCCTGCCCGAGGAGCGACTTGAAGCTAAGAAGATTGAGAGGCGAGCCTTGTCGTTCGTGATCTTCGATGGGGTGCTTACCGCAAGCGCCACACAAGGTTGGACGTCCTGCCTTACCTGAAATGTCTGGGGCCAGGCCAAGCCGAACAAGTCATCCGCGAGGTGCACGAAAGGCCTCTGCGGAAATCACTACGGCAGACACACTATCGCACACAAAAAAGTGCGTCAAGGATACTACTGGCTGACTATGATCCATGACGCGTCCCAGTACGTCAAAAAGTGCGGAGAGTGCCAGAAATTTTGTAGACACACTGCGGCACCACTGGCTGACCTGGTCCCCATTCTCAGTCCGATCCCCTTCACCAAGTGGGGGCTCGATATCCTCGGGTCTTTCCCGAAGGCCTCCGAAGGGAGGAAGTACCTCGTCGTCGCCGTCGACTATTTCACCAAATGAATCGAGGTGGAACCATTGGCTCATATCACGTGGACGGACATGAATAACTTCATTTGGAAGTCCATCATCTGTCGCTTCAGGTACATCGCTCCATTATGACAGATAACGGAAGACAGTTCAATTGCGAGGGCTTCCGGGGGTTCTGTTCAGAGTGGGGGATCAAGCTCCACTTCGCTTCCGTGGTACATCCACAATGCAACGGGATGGCGGAGCAGCAAATAAGTTCATATTGGGCCCCCTGAAGAAGAAGGTCGACGACGCTCTCGGATCTTGGATGGATGAACTACCAGGTATTCTCTGGTCATACTGCACGACCTACAAAGCTTCGACCGGAGAGAGCCCATTTATGCTGGCATTTGGGACAGAGGCGGTCGTCCCTGTGGAGGTGGGAGAGGAGACCCTTCGGCTTCAATACTTCGATGATGACATCAACACGGAGGGCCTCGGCTTCAACCTCGAGCTCATCGACGAAGTGCGGGACCGCGCACTGACTAACCTTGTCAAGCACAGTCAAAGAATGGCTCAGTACTACAACTCTCGGGTAAGGAAACGGAGCTTCAGAACCGGCGACCTAGTCCTCAAGGATGCAACCTTCAAATCGGAGATCGTCCGTCGAGGGAAGCTCACAGCAAAATGGGAGGGGCCGTATGAATTCGTCGACAACGTCGAGCCAGCCACGTACATCCTAGAAACCATGGACGGTGGCGAGCTAGCCCACCCTTGGAATACGAAACACCTGCTGAAATACTTCAATGACTTCGTGAGTTTTAATTCTTGTATATTTTCAAATTTTGGCGTCCCTACTTGAAAATTTCAGTTCCCTTCCAACGAATGAAGACTCTGGTGCAAGCTTACAGAGCTTCGCCACCCAAACCGGAGAAGGGCACGGGCCGAGCTACGCGTTCGCTTCCCCGTCCAGTGAAGACTCCGGGGCAAGATTACGGAGCTTCGCCATCCAAACCGGAGAAGGGCACGGGCCGAGATACGTGCTCGCTCCCCCCTCCAGTGAAGACTCCAGGCAACCTTATAGAGCTTTGCCACCCAAACCGGAGAAGGGCACGGGCCGAGCTACGCCCTCGCTCCCCCCTCTAGTGAAGACTCTGGGGCAAGCTTACAGAGCTTTGCCACCCAAACCAGAGAAGGGCACGGGCCAAGCTACGCGCTCGCTCCCCCCTCCAGTGAAGACTCCGGGGTAAGCTTACGGAGCTTCGCCACTCAAACCGGAGAAGGGCACAGTCCGAGCTACGCGCTCACTCCCCCCTCCAGTGAAGACTCCAGGGCAAGCTTACGGAGCTTCGCCACCCAAACCGGAGAAGGGCACGGGCCGAGCTACGCACTTGCTCTCCCCTCCAGTGAAGACTCCAGGGCAAGCTTACAGAGCTTCGCCACCCAAACCGGAGAAGGGCACGGGCCGAGCTACGCGCTCGCTCCCCCCTCCAGTGAAGACTCCGGGGCAAGCTTACGAAGCTTCGCCACCCAAACCGGAGAAGGGCAGGGGTCGAGCTACGCGCTTGCTCCCACCTCCAGTGTAGACTCCGTTGCAAGCTTACGGAGCTTCGCCACCCAAACCGGAGAAGGGCACGGGCCGAGCTACGCGCTCGCTCCCCCCTCCAGTAAAGACTCTGGGGCAAGCTTACGGAGCTTCGCCACCCAAACCGAAGAAGGACATGGGCCGAGCTACACGCTCGATCTCCCCTCCAGTGAAGACTCCAGGGCAAGCTTACGGAGCTTCGCCACCCAAACCGGAGAAGGGCACGTGCCGAGCTATGCGCTCGCTCCCCCCTCTAGTGAAGACTCCGGGGCAAGCTTACGGAACTTCACCACCGAAACCGGATAAGGGCACGGGCCGAGCGACGCGCTCGCCCCTTCCAATGAAGACTCCGGGGCAAGCTTACGGAGCTTCGCCACCCAAACCGGAGAAGGGCACGGGCCGAGCCATGCGCTCGCTCCCCCCTCATGTGAAGACTCCGGGGCAAGCTTACGGAACTTCACCATCCAAACCAGAGAAGGGCACGGGCCTAGCCACGCGCTCTCTTCCCCCTCTAGTGAAGACTCCGGGGCAAGCTTACGGAGCTTTGTCACCTAAACCGGAGAAGGGCATGGGTGCATGCGCTCGCTCCCCCTCCAGGGAAGACTCCGGGGCAAGCTTACGGAGCTTTGTCACCCAAACCGAAGAAGGGCACGGGCCGAGCTATGTGCTCGCTTCCCCCTCCAGTGAAGACTCCGGCAAGCTTACGGAGCTTCGCTACCCAAACCGGAGAAGGGCACGGGCCGAGCGATGCACTCGCTCCCCCCTCCAGTGAAGACTCTGGGGTAAGCTTACGGAGCTTTGCCACCCAAACCGGAGAAGGGCACGGGCCGAGCTACGCGCTCACCCCTCTCTCTAGTGAAGACTCCGGGGCAAGCTTACGGAGCTTTGCCACCCAAACCGGAGAAGGGAACGGGCCGAGCTACGCACTCGCTCCCCCTCCAGTGAAGACTCCGAGGCAAGCTTACGGAGCTTCGCCACCCAAATCGAAGAAGGCCACGGACTGAGCTACGCACTCGCTCCCCCCTCCAGTGAAGAATCCGGGGCAAGCTTACGGAGCTTCGCCACCCAAACTGGAGAAGAGCACATATCGAGCCGTACGCTTGCCCCCCCTTAAGCGGAGACTTCGGGGCAAGCTTACGGAGCTTTGCCACCTAAACTGGAGAAGGGCACGGGCCGAGCTACGCGCTCGCTTTCACCTCCAGTGAAGAATCCGGGGCAAGCTTACGAAGCTTCGCCACCCAAACCGGAGAAGGGCACGGGCCGAGCTACACGCTTGCTCCCCCCTCCAGTGAAGACTCCGGGGCAAGCTTACGGAGCTTCGCCACCCAAACCGGAGAAGGGCACGTACCGAGCTACATGCTCGCCCCCTCCAGTGAAGACTCCGGGGCAAGCTTATGGAGCGTTGCCACCCAAACCAGAGAAGGGCACGGGCTGAGCCGTGTGCTCGCTTCTCCCTCAAGCGGAGACTCCGTGTCAATCCTCGTGGTCACCAGGAAGTACTCCCCCGAAGTAACCTATCGGCTCAAGGACACGCTCGGGAGGCATGCTATCACTGACAACATGCCACTTGACAAAGGCGGGCATGACAACGGTAAATCTGACAAAAGTGGGCCTGACTACGATGAGTCTGATAAAAGCAAACCTGATGCTTCACACATGACATCGCATGCCTGACAAAAGCTGGTTTGATTGACTTGACCCTGACAAGCCAGCTTACAGCGCCAGCTACTTGCTTCAGCCTATTAGAGGTTACCAACTCCCAACGCCTATAAATACCTTCCCCCCGTCTGCCATCAGAGAAAAAGGGAGGCAAGTAAGCTTTAGTCCGCTTTCCATGACTGATGAAAGGGGACGAAGTGCCCCCGTATTCGATCTCCCCTCACAAATCTACGGTGTTAGGGCCGATCTGCCTTTAGATCCCCCTAGGCATCCTCCCCTTTCAAGAAGAGCCCCCCGCCGGCCCAATCGTTGGATAGGCCCTCGGTTGACAATTGACCATGCCTTTCCGATGAGTTATTCATCTTACAGGCGGACCGTCGACGCGTCATTCCTCTTACACACAGAGTGGCCCGCCTTTCACTCCTCGGCTTCCCTTGGACAACTTGTGCTAGGGGGTCCGCGGTAGACCGTTCCTCTCTCCCAGCGCCGACCCCACGACGACCTACACCTCCGTGGAGGCATCGCCACCCCAACCACCCAACTCTCCCAACAGCCGGCCCGTGTTCCCAAACAACGGGCCCCCTCCCCTCCTCCGGTCTGCCCCTGCTCCTCCTCTCTCAGTGTTGCTACCAAGCTTGGGGAACTCCCAGAAGAGATCAAGTAACCCGTCGTCATCGAGAAGGTAAAAGAGGACATGTAGAGTAACGATAGAGAAAGAAGGCCATCGCCAGCAAGGGATGACCGAGCGCACCCTGAACACTCCTCCAAGTCAACACGAAGCCCGCTCCTCGAGAGAAGCTCGCAACAAAATAGGAAGGAACTTATGGAATCGCCAACTTCGTTGAGCCTACAACTTACATCATGGCGACCCGGGCCGACGGCGAGCTAATCTATCCATGGATACGGCACACTCGCACGATCACTATCAGTAGCCTTGTAAATGTTAATGATATGATCTTCCTTTCATGAAAATTGCCAAATTCTGTCCTCTGGGTGGAATATTTACGTACCATCGAACCCCGCCAATCTCCGGGGCGAGCTCACGGAGCTTCACCACCCAAATCGGAGAAGGGCACGTGCCAAGCTAGGACTCGAACACCCTTTCCAATGAAGACTCCAGGGCAAGCTCACGGGGCTTCGCCAGCCAAGCCGGAGAAGGGCATGGGCCAAGCTACAAACCCGCTCCCTCCCCCGGATATGGCCCGCCATGTGTGACTGGGATAACGCCCACCAGGGTAAAAGAGAGCCCAGATCGCATCGCTTAACAAAAACTTCATTCCATTCAATATAACTTGGCTAAACTTTTACAAGTAGCGACATGGCCGACCTTACAAAACATGGCCTCCCTTAGGTCGACCCCGTCAAATATCCGAAACTTAGGGGGGGGGGGGGAGGGGGGAACAACGCACTACTCCGGCTGGTCGCCATCCCCCTGGCCACCATCCCCTGTGTTGGTCCTCGGGATGTCGCCCTCTATATCGAAGAGTGCACCCTCATTATCCTTCGCCCCCCTCATCGTCAGAGGCCGCCAGCTTGTCGAAGTCCACCTCAATCGAAGGATAAAGGCTTCCCGCCCTTCCCTTGATTCTTCGGAGGCACACCTCCCAACCCTCAGTCGGGCCTTCCTCTAGGCCCTCATGCTTCATCTCCGCCAGGTCGGGGATGACGGTTGTCTCCTGGTAGCCCCGAAATTCTTCAGTCCTCGATGCCAGCTCCTCCTTCCCGGTCGTCAACTGCATTTCTAGTTCTCCCAGCTGTGCCTTCCCCTTCTCCAGCTCGCCCTCAAGCTCCGCTTGGTGAGTTAATCCGGCGGTGACCCTTGCCTCGAGCTCCTCAACGAGCTTCTCGTACTTCTCTATCGTCGTCCATTGGACGGCATACGACTCCTTCAGCTTGGCGTGCCGGGCCTTTTCATGGGCTAGATCTGCCTCTTTCTTCGCGAGGACGGCCTTGGCCTTGGTCATCGCCGGGGTGTGGCGCCTGACGGCAACCATCATGGCATTGGCCTGTGCAATACGGCAAGAAAAGGTCAAAACCTGCAAAGACAAATAAAAGCCTCTGAAGGGTCTGGGCGACCGACCTGCATGATGTGCCAAATCACCGAGGCACATAGCCGCTCCAGACCTACAGCCTCCGGGGATTCCTTGTCCCGGGCAGCTGGCAGTTTTTGGCTAGCCTCGCCGCTGCTCATGCCTCGTCAAAGACCGACTCGGTGGACCCTACCAAGTAGCGCATCAGCAAGAGAGCCTCCGCCGGTATGCCCTCGACATCGACCCTCTTCGATTTGAAGACAGCTAGCGATGCCTCACAGCTCGGGTGGGCGGGCTTCTCCAGTGCAAACCGCTAGCAACCGTAGGGCCAACGATCCTCGGCCGTCGCTCAAGGAACCGAACCCGACCCACTGGAGGCCCCTGGGGTCATGATCGAAGTTATAGCAGCAACAGTCTTCGGACGCGGCTGGCTACTCTGGGCCCCATGGGCCCCCGGGTCGGGGCGCCCTCCCTCCCCGGCTTCAAGGTCGACGGTTGGGGGCCGGCTCTGCGCTTGGTGCCCTCAGCAGATCGTCCGGTGCCTATTGCCCCCACCAAAGGATCCGTAGCGGTCAGCTTCGCCACCGGATTCGACCTCTCCGTCCCGTCGGGCACCCCGCCTTCTTCGCCATATCCTCCCCCTTTGATGACGACCCCTCACGAGACCTCTTCTTGTCGGCCTTCTTCGGTTGCTGGGCCGCCTGCTCCGAAGCCTGCTGCTTCAGTTCCTTGAGCGGCACACTCATTGTCTGACCTGCAAAAGGAAGAGAGATCAGGGTGAGCGCATTAGGAGCAACATCCATGAAGCTTGGATTACCTTCGGGCCAAATATGCCAAAGTATCATCTCCTTCTGGGCGAGCATGCCGTACTCCCTTCCCTCATCAGGGATCGCCTTCAGGACCCTAGCCCGCTCCTCCTCGTCCTCACTCAGATAAACTCCCTTCTTGGTTTCCGGGTTCAGGGCACCCCAGTTCGACCTCAACGCCAAATCAGGGGGTGTCTAGACGAACACGTACTGCTCTCTCCACCCTTTAATCTTGCCCGGCAAGCCCAAGATGAGGGGATGACTCTTCTTCGCCGATAGATAGTAGTACGACCTCAGCTTCTTGAGCGTGAAGAAGTGGCGGAATAGGAAGAGGGACGAGCAGATGTCATTGCTCGCACACATGATGAGAAAGCCGACGTTCGCATTGATAGAGTTCGACATCAGTTGAAACAACGACAGCTCCATAAAGTTCAGAATCTCAAGCATTAGAGGAGGAAGGGGGAAGCGCAGCCCTTGCTGGAAGCATGCTACGTATACCCCGACCTCGTAGTCTCTCGCGAAGCACACCCGTTTCGTAGCGATCGACAGGCGGACTGAGTAGGGCTGGCTAATGTACCATGCACAGATGTCAGGTATGACGGATGTCCGTGCCACCGACACCGCGCTTAAGATCTCAGCGGTGACATCTCCGGCCTCGGCCACGATAACAACGGCCGGGGTGGCTGACTTCAACGTCGGTGCTATGGGCCCATTCCCCTTCCTCGGATCCCTCTGATCTGCCATGGACGGGCTCACTAGCTGCTCGGACCCCTCAGTGCGACCTTGACTCTCCGACGACCTCTCCTCTGCACTCTCCACCGTATCCGCGGTGGAGCTCTCCACCCCCGCCCGACTCTTAATCCACTGCTCCACATCCCCCGACGCTGACGAATGAGATGAAGATGTCGACGAAGACATTTCTAGAAGGAAAAGAGTTAATACATATACGATTCCAATGGCTTAAGTGACGGTGTCGTGACGATGGCCCGATCTCCGACGGCGACCTCATGGCAACATCACTCAGAAGCTCCAGTGATCGCAAGTACTTAAGGAAGTTCAGAAGTGGGAAACCCTCGCTCGATGCCCCCACACCTTTTTATAGGATTCTTCGACCGATCCCAGCCACAGATGTTCCGCCACACGTCAAAAATCCGAGCCTTCTGATGCTTCAACTGACATCGACAGTCACATCTGCCACGCGTCGCTCGCAGAGCAGTTGGGATGCTTCGATATCCCCCACATTCGATTCGAAATGATTGCGTCGAAGCAGTGGGCGGGTCTTTCGAAATGTTTCTCGCCATTTCCCCATGTTCGGATCACGAACCCGCTCCCTGCCATTGGGGCGGGCGAGGATCAAGTCCGCCGATCGGGCCAGTCTGGACTGCTGCACCAACTTTACAAGGAGTGTCAAGGCATTGCCTGCGAACGTCGAACATAGCCCCGTCTTCGATAGATCCCAGACCTAGCAGGACGGGACCCCCTCTCGCTCCTCCTCACCCTACAAATATATTCTTGTGTGCTCTTATTTGTCTGCCTAATGGCCGTTGCAGAAAGTCAGTCCGTCAAGCTACGGGCGAGCGCCTGTCGCCTCGGGTCGGGCCCGGCAACGGGGTCCCTCCCTCTCCCCTCTTCAAAATGTCACCCCCAAATCCAAGTCGGACATTCTACATCACAACATTCTACTTCTCCCCGACTCAGTGCCCGTCAGCAGGAGAATGTTGGGGGCATTCACACCCTTTTTACAAGGAAAGCAAGCAAAGTTTTAAAAGGAAATCAAACAACGTAAGGAAAAGTCCTGCCTTTCATTTAACTAACTTTTTACAACCCAGGGTCTACCAAAAATACAATGCGACATCAGGCTCGGCCCAAGACCGGCCATACAAAATTTGCCCTACCCTAAAAAGCTCCCCGACCCGGCTGCGTCATCTTTGCACGTCGCCCTCCGGAATCTGCGTATCCACCGGGTCGCCCGACCACCGACCCCGAGCGCGTCTCCTGACTCCTCTCTTTCCTCGGCTAGAGGCACGTCTAGCTTGGGAAAGTCGACCACAAGCGAGGGATGCAATCTCGCTAGCCGGCCCTTCATCCTCGACAGTCCCGCCTCGACGCCCGCCTCCTTCGCCGCTCACAGCAACGGGATAAGCACCTCGTCCTGATATCATCGGACGACGGCATCCATCATGCCCTGATCTACCTTCTCCTGCCGCTCCATCTACTTTTTCAGGATAGCCTTCTCCCTTTTTTCTGCCTCAACCGCCCGTTTCAGGTCGGCTATCTCCCCCCTGTTGAAGGTCGATCACCCGCTTCTTGTTGGCCATCTCCTCTGAATGCCTCTTCATGATATCCGCTTGCCTGACCTCTTCCTGCTGAAGTTGATGGGTGAACATTGCCTGCTTCACCTCTAAGTTTGCGTTCCTGACCCTCATAACTTGTCCCAGCTCCGCGTCCTTCTCTCGCAATTTTTCCTGCGTCTCATGAAGCTCGACCCTCGTCCTCTCGAGAGACGCCTTGACAAGGGCCACCGGGGTGTGGCGTTGCAAAGCTGCCATCGCAGCCACCGCCTACGAAAGAAGATGAGACACAGACGCGTAAGCAAGAAGGCTTAAAGGACGTGGTAAGAAGTTTGATCTACCTGCCTACTGTGCCAAATCGCAGAAGCACACAGCCGCTCCGCGCCGACATTGGTCAGGGATTCGTGATCCTGCGGCAGCACGCTATTTTCTGCCAGACGGGCCACCACCCAGGCACCATCAAAAATAGTTTCATCCTTGCCTATCGGGTAGGTCGGCTGGAGAACATCATCCCTTGGAAGGGCTTCAACCTCAGCCCTCCTCAACTTGAAGCTGGCGAGCGCCCTCTCGCAGCTTGGGTGCGCCGCCCTTCCCATCTTCCGTAGGGGAATCCCATAAGGCCACCGATCCACGGTGGATACCCTGCTGGGCTTCTCCGCAGCCGGAATCTCTGAAAAATCCGCGTCGGCCTCTCCCTGGTCGGCCTGAAACTCAGGTGCGGCCTTTCTAGCGCGGTGGAAGGAAGCGTCCGGTTCGGACGTCCGTTGCCTCTTGTCCACCCCGTCCCCAGGCATGGGCTTGGTGCCTCGTTTCTGGGCGGTCGCCTTCGCTGGCCCTTCCTCATCCACCATGCTCTTGCCTTTGTCCTGGGGGTCGGGCCTCTTCGCAACAAGCACCCCGACCGCCCTCAGCACCTCCTCCCTCGAGAGCATCGTGTCTTCGCCTGCAAAGAAGAGAAAGATCCGGGCAAGCCTACATGAGAAAGCCTGCCAGGTTCAAAATACCTTCGGGCCAAAAATGCTGGGCGAGCCGGTCGTCCTGTGTCAAGCTCGCCAGCTGTCGGTCCGCCTCGGGAATTTCCTCCAAAATTTGGACACTCGCCAAATCCTCCTCCATCAAGGCCACCTCCTCATTCACTAAAGGATTCAATACCCCCCAGTTCAACATTAACACCATGTCGGTCGGCATCAGGACAAAAACAAAGCTCTCCCTCCATCGCTTCTCGTCGGTCGGTACCCCCACAGATGAGAGACCACCCCGCCTTCTCGTACACGCGGTAATGCATCCGCTCCCTCCTTACTACGAAGAAGTGACAGAAGAGCGCCAGGGACAGACTCAGATCGCTGGCGAGGCAAAGGACGACGAAGCCAATCATCAAACCAATGGAGCTCGGAGCCAGCGCGAGGAGCGGAAGCTCAAAGAAGTTCAACAGATGGAGGAGATGTGGGTTGAGTGGAAATCGGAGGCCCAGTTCAAAAGTTCGGACATAGACCCCGACCTCGTTATCCCCTGGGCCACATATCCTTTAGTCGGCCCCTGGGAGGCGCACCTCGCAAGGGGGCGGACATACCTCGCCCGGATTTTCTTGATATTGATCCTGTCAGTTTGGCATCGAGTGGTCGCCGCAATCCTCGGCACCCTCCTCTGGAACGATTTCTCTCTCCACCGCCACAACGTATCTTCCAATTCTTCTTCCTTCACAACTACTTCTCCCCTCACCGTACCACTACCCCCTCCAACCTCGAGAGGAGAAGCCATCCAAAAGAAGGTCAAGAGATTACCTGATCGAAAGAAGACAGACTGAAGACGGGATCGGACTAACTACTCTGTCAACGGCTGTCGGCGACGACGGTAATCGAAAGATAGGAGAAGAAAAAGCACCCGAAGAAAATTGAAAACAGAAGAAAACCTTCCATCAATCCTCCCGCTCCCTATTTATACCAGCAGTGGATCATCTCGACCGCCAAAGTACCGCCACACGGTGCCGATCCGAGCAATCTGACGCCTCGGCTGCCCCCCACGGTCGCGTCCTCCATGCGTCGCATCCTGGGTGGCAGGGACGCATCGGTTTCTCCGCGACCCATCAAATCTAGTGATGGCGGCAAAACGAAGGGCGGGAATTTTGAAGCTGCCACTACTTCCGGCTTCGACGAGAAGGGCACCCCCGTCCCTTCGGGGCGGGGGTGGGGGGGGGGGGGGAGATGGTGCGTCATCCGAACTGAGCCCGGCTTCTGCCTCGAGCTCGAATAACGAGGGCAATTGTTACGACCTAAAGATCCTGATACTCTGACTTTCTAACCAAGCTCGCCGACGCATAGCAGCTCGCCTCGCCTTCGCAAAAGCCACACCTTGGTCGACGAAGGGTGGGCGATTCAACATCTTGACCTTGTCAGTGCGACGCCGATTCCCCCTCCTAGGCCCGTCAAACCCGAAGTCCGCCACAACCAACAGAGAGCCCCGGGTCGCCTCGCGCTCTGCCCGCTGGGCATCCATTCCCCCGAAGCTCGCTGGGAGAACAACTAGGCCATTAGACGACCACACATTGCAACCTGATGAGACGAGTGCGGGCCAGCCACCCGGACGCACTCCGGCGACCCGTTGGCATATCAGACGCGACAAACAACCCAGTACAAGGATGCCACTGACACACCCGCTGCTCGACAACCTGACAAAGCACCCCCTGGCCGCTGCGTCGTCTGACCATTTGGTGCTTTCGGTTCTGACACCCTGACAAAGCACCCCCTGGCCCCTGCGCCGTCTGACCATTTGGTGCTTTCGGCTCTGACACCTTGACAAAGCATCCCATAGCCGCTGCGCCATCTGACTATTTGGTGCTTTTGGCTCTGACACCCTGACAAAGAACCGTGAGTTGTTGCGTCGTCCGACAAAGGTATGGCTGACACACACAGATCTGACATCCTCGGCCGAAGCTTCCGCTGTCTGGTCTACTAGCTCAACATGACAGATCAGCCTTACCTAACCGTCACGATCAGGTATAAATACCCCTTCACCTCCATCGAGGTGGGGGGTTGGCTAATTGACTCATTTTCTCATGACTCACACACAAGGACAAAGGTCTCCCATATCTTTGTTCTTCCTCCATAGCTCATCACGTAAGGTCGACTCACTTTCAGTCTGACCTGCGTGCCAAGCCCCCGTTTCTAAGTCTTAATTCTAACTTAGGCATCGGAGAGGCTAAGGGTTGGACCCCAACTCGGCCTTTCTGACAAGCTTCTCTGTGCGCAGATGATC
>JAULAV010006552.1:0-57000 GCA_030789695.1 Scilla litardierei | reverse complement strand
TGTTTCATTGCTTATACATTAACTGCGTGGTTGTTACTTAGTTTAAATGCCATGTTTAATGTCACAATGAAACCATTTAACAGCATGCGTGATTGTTAATCTTTAGTAATTAATTATTCACATTATCTGAAAAAAGAGCATGTATGTTAAAATCAAATTAAATTCATGCTATGAAAATGTTTACATTACATGCGTGGATGTCTATCTTACTCATTTAAATGATACATGCTATTTTTCTTTACATTGCTAGATCATAAAATGGCCAGACTCGCGAATGTCGACTTCTCGGTCCTGAAGGCCGATGGGTCAAACTACCTGAGTTGGCAGTTGGACCTGAAGTTCCATCTGCGCTCTCATGGTTTCAGTCTCACACAGACTGAAAAGGCAACAACTAGTATTGCCCCTGCTAACAAGGAGGCTTTAGTGGAAGCACCTCATACAGAGGAAGTTTCCGATATATTAAAGGCGAAAGCCATTATATATATCAGGAAACACTTAGACTCGACCTTAAAGGACGAGTACCTCACTGTAGAGGACCCTTACGAGCTGTGGGATGCACTCGAGGAGAGGTACAGACATCAGAGGGATGTCATACTCCCCCGTGCACAGTACGAGTGGACTCACCTCCGCATACAGGATTTCAAATCCGTAGCGGAGTACAACTCAGCTCTCTTCCGCATCACCTCACGCCTGAAGTTGTGTGGTGAACCAGTGACGGAGAAGATGTTGCTGGAAAAGACGTTCACGTCTTTCCACGAAAAAGACATGATCCTTATGCAACAATATAGAGAGAGGAAGTTCACAAAGTACTCTGACATGCTTTCATGCCTGCTTATGGCTGAACAGAACAGAGACCTGTTGGTTGCCACCCACAACCTGCGCCCTCCTGGCTCCGCTCCATTGCCACCTCCTGCAGAGGCTCACTTCCAGTCTTCCCTGAAGAAGAAGACGGACAAAAAGGCAAAATTCCAGAAATGGAAAGAACAGAAGCAGCGGAAGAAGGCCACTCCCCCAGCTCCTCCCCAGAACCAGAAGTTCGTGGATAAGAAGCAGAAGAGGATTCCTAACAAAGGAGGCACTCCCAAGAAAGACTGGGAGGACAAATGCTCCAAATGCGGGATGACGGGCCACTGGTCCAGAATCTGCCGCACAGCAAAACACCTCCAGGACCTCTACCAGGAAAGCCTCAAGCCTCGAGCTGAGACAAACCTGATTGAGAGCGCAGCGTTGGCAGAGACCTCATGGACTCCTGAAGATTTCATGGGAGATGACACTCTCTAGATCTGGACCACTTTTATGCAATTAGCAATGTATCTTCAATTTTATGCATCGTATCTAGTTCTATTTTCCATGTCAAACAATATCTTTTTGAGCAATTATTTATGAAAGTGAATCTTTTATCTATATTTATTGCTTGAATGTCTTTCCCCCCTTTTTAGATATGGAACTTATCTGCCTAGTGGACAGTGCATCGACGCACTCGATCCTTCAAAACTTAGACTACTTCACGAGCATAAGTAGTTATTCTGGCCCACTGAGAACAATCTCAGGACCAGCAAACATAATCGAAGGATCAGGGGAAGCAATTATATTGCTCCCCGGCAACACACAAATAACACTTAAAAATGCGTTATACTCCCCTAAATCCATCCGAAACCTCCTAAGTTTTAAAGACATCCGTTTAAACGGATATCACTTAGAGACGGTCGAGGAAGATAAAAGGGAATACTTGCTTGTAACGGCTCTACAAATGGTTCAAAAACCATTGTGGAACGTTTCAAGGGACTCCCCTCGGGACTCTACCAAACAAGTATACAAACTCCAGAAACATCCATGGTGGAGCACCTGCAGTGCCCCCAAACACCAGAATTCCAACTCTGGCACAGTCGACTGGGACACCCTGGTTCGGTTATGATGTACCGCATCATAAAGAACTCCAGGGGCATTGACCTGAAGAACCTGAAGATTCTTCAAAAAGGCAAATTCCCATGTCCACCCTGTTACAAGGGTAAACTGATCACGAGACCCTCTCCACTGAAAGTGGATGTGGAGTCTCCCAGTTTTCTGGAAAGAATCCACGGAGACATTTGTGGGCCGATTCACCCATCAAGTGGTCCGTTCAGGTACTTTATGGTCCTGATAGACGCATCTACTAAGTGGTCACATGTGTGCCTACTGTCCACCCGTAACCTAGCACTATCTAAGCTTTTAGCTCAGATAATAAAGTTACGGGCCCACTTCCCCAACCACCAGATAAAGAAACTTCGTCTGGACAATGCGGGGGAGTTTACGTCACAAGTCTTTCTAGACTATTGCCAAGCTCAGGGAATTGAAGTCGAACATCCTGTAGCGCATGTTCACACCCAAAATGGGTTAGCAGAATCTCTAATTAAGAGACTGCAATGGATCGCTCGTCCATTATTACTTCAATCCCAGATGCCAGTGAATGCGTGGGGTCATGCAATTTTGCATGATGCATCTTTAATAAAATTAAGACCCTCTGGAGGTCAGTCATCTTCTCCAATGCAACTAGCACTTGGAGCCCCACCAATTGTCTCACATTTGAGAATATTTGGTTGTGCAGTATACGTCCCCATAGCACCACCACAAAGGACAAAGATGGGTCCACAACGTCGCCTAGGCATTTATGTTGGGTTTGACACCCCCTCCATAATTAGATTCCTAGAACCCCTTACGGGGGACGTCTTTAAGGCACGTCTAGAAGACTGTGAATTCGATGAAACATCGTTTTCAAGACTAGGCTCACAGACAAAGAAGCCCGAAGCTTCAGAAAGTATCACTTGGGATACAAAAACTTTATGTCACTTTGATCCGCCAACAAGCCAGTGTGAGGAGGAGGTCCTGAAGATTCTCCACATCCAAAACACTGTCCATCTCTTGCCGGACAAATTAACTGACAACCAGAAGATTGTCAAATCACACGTCCCTGCTGCTAACACTCCAGCTAGGATTGACATACCGCAAAATGGATGCAATCCGCCTGCAGCAGAAATGGTTGGACCTCTCAAAAAGAGAGGACGACCACCGGGATCCAAGGACCAAGTCCCTCGAAAGAGCAGGACCCTTGGCAATGGTAAACAAATACCACCACAGGATGCTAATTTAAGCCCTGCTACCCCATCTCTCCCAAACTCTCATGAAGAGGAAAAACCGGGAGAAAATGAAGTATCGATACACTATGTACGAACTGGGGAGTATTGGGACAGAAAAAGCACAACAATAGATGACACATTTGCGTGTAATATTGCCATCAACGTCGCGTACTGCGACGATGATATTGAACCACGCTCTCTGACAGAATGTCAAAGCAGAGATGATTGGCCAAAGTGGAAAGCGGTAATAGGAGTGGAGTTGGATTCACTCACCAAACGCAAGGTCTTCGGACCAATAGTCCAGACACCAAAAGGTGTAAAACCTGTGGGTTATAAATGGGTATTTGTTAGAAAACGAAATGAACAGAATGAGATCATACGCTACAAAGCAAGGCTTGTAGCGCAGGGTTTTACCCAACGTCCTGGGGTGGATTTTGAAGCCACATACTCCCCGGTCATGGACGCGATCACCTTCCGATTCCTCATTGGCATAACAGCACAAGAGGGTTTAGATATGCAACTCATGGACGTGGTTACTGCATACCTATATGGCAACCTAGACCGAGACATCTATATGAGATTGCCTAACGGTTATTCTTTGCCTGCAGCACTAAAAGAGAGAGAACGTGACATCTACTCAGTGAAACTGCAAAGATCATTATATGGTCTAAAACAATCTGGAAGGATGTGGTATAACAGACTGAGCGACTTCCTTGCACAGCAAGGATTTAAAAACGACCCAGTCTGTCCTTGCATCTTTATAAGAGCAAAGGCAACAGGATTAGTAATTATAGCCGTCTATGTAGACGACTTAAACCTCATCGGATCTCCTGAAGAGATCGCAAAGATTTCTAGAAGCCTGACAGAAACTTTCGAGATGAAAGACCTCGGAAAATCAAAATTCTGTTTAGGCCTTCAGATAGAGCATCTTAAAGATGGGATCCTGTTACACCAGTCAACTTACACATCGAACTTATTGAAAAAGTTTCAGATGGATAAGTGCCACCCCCTCAGCACTCCGATGGTCGTCAGATCATTGGATGTACACAAAGACCCCTTCCGGCCGCTGGAAGAGGGGGAGGAAGTACTAGGCCCCGAAGTGCCTTATTTAAGTGCTATCGGTGCACTCCTTTACTTGGCTAACTGCACTCGCCCTGACATAGCGTTTGCAGTAAACTTACTAGCCAGATATAGTGCTGCACCTACACAGCGGCACTGGGCCGGAGTTAAGCATCTTCTGTGCTACCTCCAAGGGTCCATAGACTTAGGTCTATTCTACAGGAAAGGGGCATCAACTGGTTTAGTTGGTTATGCTGACGCAGGTTACAGGTCCGATCCTCATACAGAGAAGTCTCAGACCGGATACATGTTCACATATGGCGGCACTGCCATATCCTGGAGATCTGTGAAGCAGACCATGACGACCGTCTCATCCACCCACTCAGAGCTACTAGCGATCTTCGAAGCAAGCAAGGAATGCTTCTGGCTACGCTCGGTGATCCAGCACATACTCACCTCCACCGGCCTGACGACCGGCGTTCTTGCACCCACTACACTCCATGAAGACAATGCAGCATGTATAGCCCAGCTACAGGACGGCTACATCAAAGGTGACAAGACGAAGCATATCTCCCCCAAGTTCTTCTGGACGCACGACCTTCAGAAGCAAAAGCAGATTGAGGTACAGAAGATCCAATCATGTAATAACTTGGCGGATTTGCTTACCAAATCCCTGCCTACTAGTATCTTTGAGAAACTTGTATATGTGATTGGGATGAGGAGAGTGAGTAAATGTAAACTGGGTCAGGATGAGAGAACTATGAACTCATATATACATAGGAGATTGATGTATAGATTCATAGGAAATCTGCAAGCCTGAAGCTTGGTCAGATAAGGGGGAGTCAACTACAGAGTTGTACTCTTTTCCCTTGGCTACAGGTTTTTTTCCCACTGGGTTTTCCGTAGTCAAGGTTTTGACGAGGCAACCTCGTTGACTCTGGATCCTGAAGTATCCACCCCTAGACACATCCCCAAAACAGGGGAAGTTATGGGTTAACTGTTCTTTCTTTAACAAGACAGTTACCCTAACTCGGATCCTGAAGAATCCACCTCTTATTTCAATGTTGATTGGATAAGGGGAAGTGTTATGAATAGACCCATTGGGCCAATTGGGTATCCAACCCACTATTGAAAGTTATAAATACACGGGTAGGGGGCTCTTAACCCTCTACACCTATTCTCCCTAAATTTCCCTTCACAACACTTAGCCTGTAATTGTATTAAATAAAAGGGAATTGCTATTAGAACATACCTTTTTGCTGAGTTTACATACCAACAAATTTTTTACTATCGTGTACATGCCTAAATAACAAATTTGCTGAGTTCACATACCGTGTTTGACAAAAATACCCATTAGTGAAGCCAAACTGAACAAGCAAAATTGGGAAACCCTAAATCGACTGTTTCGTCCGTGCGTATGGAAACCATCGGCGAACTATTGGGAAACCCTCGGCGATCAGTTTCGTCCGTGCCTTGGAATTGGTTTTGTCCCCAAATTGGGAGGTTCTCTCTCACAAAGATCGACTGTGAATCCTTGCTTTCCTGCTCCCCACAAGGTTAGCACTTCTCTCAGTTTCATATAATTTTTATTTCTTTCCTTTTGTCCCATCTCCTTCTCTTTTTGTTCCTATCCTGTAGTTATTAAAGCTTGAATTATTTTTTTATTTGTCCAGTTCATCATCTTTGTGTTATTGTCATTGCCTGTTGTTCTGTTTCTGCTGTTGATGTAGGTTCTTTGTGCAGGGTAGTTGTTCTATTTCGATTTTTGTGTGTGGGTAAATGGGGCTTCAGTTTGTGGCTCTTCAATTTTGTGGATAATTGGTTTTTTCTACTAGTGAATAAGGTCTGATCTTTCTCTGATTTATGTTCAGCCAATTTCTTATTAAAAAATTTGTTTCAGAATTATTAGAAAAAAAGGGATGCTGAATTTTTAGTTGGTTTTTTTGTATGGAGCCAATTTCTAATTTTTGAGGTTTAAAGCTCAAGGGATTAGTACATCCGATTTTTTATGGGGTTTAAAATTATTTAATACAATTATTTTGCACCACAGCAGCTAAAGGAAAGGGATAGCATAGTGCTTGGATTTTTGACATTTGCTCTTTCTTTTATTAACAAAGGTTTTTTTCTTGATTTAAATGTTTAAAATGATGTTTTCCATATGCAGGACAGGTAGGTGTTGAAAATTTAGTGCGAATTCGTTGCCAAAGCTAGAAGAAGGAAATTACGTACATGGAGAATGCAATTTTTCATATGGAGGGTGTTCTATCTCCATTTATAGAAGATGATGAAAATGGAAAGGTATGAAATAACTGATATTTAATTTTTTGTAAATGAAATTCATAAATGTATGTTAAGTGTTGATGGTAAATGTAAAATGTAGGATACTGTCTTGAGCAACGTATGTAGCGTTGGGGCAGAGTGCAATATAGATTTTACTACGCAGTTTACTATCACAACCATATTTCAAAGTAGGGATGAACTATTACAATGGATAAAGGACACCGCTAGTGAAAATGGGCTGGTAATTGTGAAAAGGGCAACGAATATGTCGACAATGGGTGGTAGACTCCCGAATATGTATTTTGCATGCGAACGAAGTGGGATATATCGTGGCACCAATTTTAGTAGTGAGAAAAAGACGAAGAAGAAGACCGGAAGCAAGAAATGTGGTTGTCCGTTTTCTTTGAAGGCGAAGATGGTTGGCAATAAAGATGAGTGGAATGTAACAGTCTTGTGTGGGGTGCACAACCACCCACCTGCAACTTACCTCGAGGGACATTCATATGCGGGGAGATTACAATGCTCGGAGATGGAAACATTGGTAGAACTGTCGCAAAGTCTTGTGAAGCCAAGAGAAATTTTAAGAATATTGAAGAAACGGGATAAGTATAATGTTACAACGATTAAAACAATTTACAATGCAAGACAAAAGCTAAAGGTTGTGGAGATGGCTGGGCGATCTCAAATGCAACAACTCATGAAGGGCTTGATGGAGAAGCAGTACATTGAATTTCATACTTCTGATGTAGAGACATCATGTGTTAGAAATTTGTTTTGGGCACATCCGACTTCAGTTGATATATTACGTGCATTCCCTGATATTCTGATAATGGATTGCACATATAAGACAAATAGATACCGGCTTCCATTGTTGGAGATTGTTGGCGTGACATCGACTGAAATGACATTCAGTATCGCATTTTGTTACTTGGAGGCTGAACGGGAAGATTGCTATATATGGGCATTGGAGCAGTTGAGATATTTGCTTGTGGGATTCACGATGCCTAGAATAATTTTGACAGATAGAGAGCAAGCTCTTATTAATGCCATTTCCAAAGTATTTCCCTCTGCAAAGAATCAATTATGTAGATGGCATATTGCAAGGAATGTAGTTGCGAATTGCAAGAAATTTTTTGAAGTTAAAGAAAACTGGGATGGATTCATATCAAGCTGGAGTTTGTTGGTACTAGCACGTACAGTGGAGGACTATGGGAAAAAACTCAGTGAATTTGAGAAAAAATTTATTGCTTACCCACAGGCCATAAGCTATGTGAAGAATTCATGGTTGGACAAGCACAAGGAGATGTTTGTTTCGGCTTGGACCGATACAAATGTGCATTTTGGTAATGTAACAACCAATAGAGCAGAGAGTTCGCATGCAAAGCTTAAAAAGCACTTGGGATCATCAGCATGCAGTTTTGCAACATCATGGTCTATTATGCATTCTTTGCTAGAACTGCAGCATACAGAGATTAAGGCATCTTTTGAGAAATCAAAGAGCTGCGTGCTGCATGACATGAAGGGCCACTTATACATGGAGCTGAATGGGTTTATGGCTATGAATGCAATGAAAAAAATTGTGGACCAAGCAGCACAGTCTGAGACAATTGGCACCGACGCAGAATTATGTGACTGCCTAGCTCGACGCATTTATGGACTGCCATGTGCACATGAGATAGGAGAATACAAAAGGGAAAACCGTCCCATTCCCTTAGCATCCATTCATTCGCATTGGAAGAAGCTAGACATTGCACCCATGAAGGAAGTGGTCGAAGAGGATTTACTGATAAAGGAGGAGTTGGATCGGGTATACAAGAAATACGAAGCCCTGGACGGTTCTAGTAAGAGGCAGATGTTAATAAAGCTGAAGGAGATATCCACCCCAACGACCACTTTTCTTATTGAGCCAGAGGTAAAGGTAAATGTGAGGGGGAGGCCAAAAAAGAAAAAGAAGGAGAATACTAATACATCAACCAGGCGGGAGCCTTCTCACTTTGAGCATGTATTATCGGCTGAAGGTACTTGCCCTACTCCTTGCGAAGGCTCTTCGTCCAAAGTTTCCTTTGTAAAACCACCACGTCGAGAGAAGGAAAGGGTGTACAGGTCGCATTCAGCTTCATCATCATCACCATTCATGGATAACTTTCCAGAAAGCATCAGGCCATATGTAAAACTTGTCAAGGATGTGAAGGCTGATGGAAACTGTGGGTACAGGGCAATTGCAGGTCTACTTGGCACAGGGGAGGACAACTGGAGGAAGGTCCGAATGGATTTGAGGGCAGAGTTGAATAAAAATAAGGACGAGTACATCAAAATTCTTAGTGTCGAAGATGTAGCACATCATGATGCGGCATTGGCATATATGGATGATTACCCGCCGTACAGTTGTTGGATGACCATGTCAGATATTGGCTATGTTATAGCATCATGCTATAATTGCGTGCTGCATTATCTGTCCAACAAAATGTGTCTTACATTTTTACCGCTTTGGTCGGAGCCAGTGCCATTACCTCTCCGTCGCCATATCACTATTGGGTATGTTAATGATAATCACTTTGTCGAAGTATATCTTATGGATGGAAGCCCTATACCCCCAGTTGCGTCATGTTGGGAAAAACACCATCACCCTCGGGCAAACGGATGGGATGAAGCTTATGGAAAAAGTATGAAGAAATTCAGGGATATAGTCAGCAAAGATGTGGCTACAAGAGATAGAATCGTTATTGAAGATAATTGAAGGGTATGCAGATATTACAAATCAATTCATCCTTTGTCTCCCTGTAATTTTCATGTTTATTCATACATGGCATTACTGCATTTTCTTAGCTATAATATTGCTTGTATGTTGAGGCAAGTGTGCATCCACATGTGCACTTTTCACTTGCTATAGACTTTGTTCCGAAGCAGTATTATAGCTAAGAATTTTCTTAGTTATAATCAGCAAATAGGTGGTCTGTTCGAACAGCAGTTTGGTTAGACTTCCATTTTAGTGATTTTCATGGTGAGACACTTACCAACCAATGTATTTCCAAGCACATACCAAGTGGAATATTAGGCAAAATGCTTATTGTATTGTTGTAGGAATTGTACCCATTTTTAGCCTGCAGTTGCATTAATAGCCTGCAGTTGCATTAAAAAATATTTAAAAAACACAAGCATCTATGTAGCACAAATACTCCTATCATGCATTTTTACAACTTTATCAATACATAATATACATTTACTATTCGTCAGAATCTATACTCTTATGGGTGCAGCCTGTTCACACAAATGGTCGTCTGGACTCTGTAGTTGTGGAGGAAGTTTGATCGTCAAATGAATATGGATTTGATCGTCACTTGCAAATGTCAGATAATCTATGTTTTTAAGTAATCTGAGAATATTACAGCACGAAGATTGCATGCAACTTGATTTGTGGTGAAATATGGAAACAATTGTTATTAACTCTCATCTTATGATTGCAGTTTGCATGACATGTTGGCTCCCTTGTGTCTCGTTTGGAAGAAATGCAGAAACAATAGATGAAGGTCGAACTTGTAAGTACAATGACAGCCTACACCATTTTATAGTGTCTTTATGTGTATTATTATTGAAGGCAAAAGCTTCACATAATGCAATAGTAATGGTATGTGATAAATTAAATTGCTTAATTATATTGTTATTAACAGATTTCATAACGTGATCTGTTGTCTGTCTGTAGCATGTTGCGCTCATTGCTGCGTTTATGGACTTCTATCAACAGTGCAGTGTCATTGGATATACTCATTGTCTCAACTTGCTGGGCTTGTGAAGGATAGCCAGCCTACTGCTGGGCATACCACGGATACCCACCCTGCTGGGCTTGTGGACGATACCCACCCTGCCGGACATGTAGAGGATAGCCGGCTTGCAGGGGATGGCCAACCTGATGGGCTTGCGGAGGATAGCCGACCTGCTTCGCTTGTGGAGGATATCCAACCTGCTGGACTTGTGGAGGTGACGAAATGGGCAGCTCATATTCAGTTATTTTTCTCGGACAAAGCCATCATGCCTGATGTTATGAGGAGATACACCTATATCATCATATGTATTTCCTACAGATGTTATAGATGAATATCAACATTCGGCAAGCAGTAACTTGTATAATTGATTCTTTTTTTAAGAATGAGTTGAATTATTAGTTCTTGTTACATTCTTTTGTTCTTTCGCAGTGAAAGCAACTTCTGTGAACAGAGGCATTTGTTGATGCTAATATCCCGAAATATAGTCTTGTGTTATGTACTTGTGATGGATGGATACTGAAATTTTAATGCATTGATGTGTTTATGCTATGAATTAACAACTGAAATCAATCCTCTGGAATCCTGGGACATAGCATTGCGGCCATAAGACCAATACTGTCACCCATTGTGTCTCCTGGCTTGGACTTGGGTATGGATGAGGCCACTACATGATGAATGTTAGCACTTTGAGGTGGAACCACTAGCTTTTGTTGACATTGAAGGGGTTGTAGAGACTTGCAGAGTTGCAACCTCTCATGGGTTCAAGCCTTTGCTTGATTCGCAGGGGGTGCTCGTGGGTTCACGCTCAACCCTGACATCAGGAAATGTATGACCTTGTCTAGAGGCGGAGGAGAGACACCAGAGACGGAGGAAGTTGCCGGAGGAGGCGAGAGGCGGAGTTGGGCTGGAACATGAAGTCTAAGCACCCATTGAAAATGTATGTAAACTCAGCAATTCTAAGGGCTTTTTGGGGTTTTTTAAAAAGATCTATTAAAGGATAGGTTTGGCATTTTTTGAAAAATTAAGTGGTATGTGAACTCAGCAAAAAAGTATGTCCCAATAGCAATTCCCTAAATAAAATTACCTTAGCCCGTAATTATCTTAGAAAGTTACTACAAATGTACCGATTGATTCGCCTCCTCCTCCTCTTCTTCTTCTTTTTGATACATCGGAATAGAATTGATCCGCCTCTTCTGTGTTCCAATGACCATCGGTCTTCTGTGTTCCAATGACCATCGGTCGGTCGAGCTTGTATATTTCGGAAACAAGGAGGTAACTTTAAATTTTGAATTTGTATGTGGTAACATGATAGTATAGTTCAGAAACAAGGTCTGAGAGAATAAGGCTCTTGCAATTAAAATATGGAGCCATTCAATAGTAGCCAACACTTGAACCTTTCTTTGATAAAAGAAAGTAATGTAAATCACTAACACATAACATACCACTCCGCCTGCGTCCTCCCTTTGAACATTGATGATGCTAATAATAATAACAACAAAGTATTCCAGATATACCTAGCTGCAAAGTTTTGATCAACTCAACCAAAAGAAACTCCAAGAAGGGAGGAAATCGAGCCGAAAAGAGAGAGGAATGAAAAAAAATGGAGTATACTAGAATATGCCATATTATTATCTCAAAGGTAGCAATAATGTAGGTAGACAAACAAAATAGTAACTGAATTTTGGTTTTCCATCTATCAACTTATTGTTCAATCAATAAACAGCAAACTCGCAAACAAAAGAATATAAGAATCTAGGAATAAGTCCCACACCGATGATTACAATATTTCCAAAGTGTTGTTTACACATGATCCTTCTTTGTTTGGGATCAAAAACTGTTTCTCTACTGCAATTGCTGCTGCTGCTGCTGCTGCTGCTGCGGCTTGGAAGACAAAACACAAGTTTCTTCAAGACTTTCATCTTCTTTTTGTGCATTCTCCTCTGTATAATAGAGTCCTTCCCGTAAACCACAATGCTTGTTCATTGGTGGCAGCTTACTGACTATTCACAAAGAGGCTTCTCTGATACAAGATGAAAGAATATCAATGCTTCTTTACAGGACAATTTCCCGATATATAGTAAGAAACAATGAATGACGCGCTAACTTTATATATACGTCTTGGGAAGAACATATATAGTACACACACGATCCAAGTATCCACCATCACAATCCAACATCAAGCCTCTCACCAGTTGGGAACAAAAGTGCCCACATAACCGAAACCAACAATAAAGAACGCAATGGCTTGTGCATAGAGGTATATGTAGTAATGGTTCTTCCCAAAGGCGATATCATAGCATCCACAGAAGAAGAGATATGCACCAACCCCAAGCTCCATTACATGCAACCTGATATAATTAATGACGATGAAACTTATATGGATACGAACAGAGCTCAAGCAAAAACAAGAGTAGTGATGCGACAAGTATACCTTTCACCTATTCTGATTCGTGGTTTCCTCACAGCTTTCACACCCGCTTTGTTCTTTAGAGCATCACCCGCTTTGTTCTTTAGAGCATCTCCTAGCTTTTCTGTAACCACCCATTCATTTACTCTCCCTGCCTCTAACAAGCCAATGAATGTTGCCTTTGTTCTGTGTAAGGACATGACATTCTCGAAAAGGATCCAAAATACCATCAAGTGGAGAGATCTGTGACGATAAAGATCAACACACAAGAATAATCAGATGATATGAATATGAATCCTTAAAGATGAAATTTATGGAGTTTCATGAAATAGACATGGAGTGTGGAAATATGCAGGTTACACAATAAGATAAGAAATTGTTTTCAAGAGTATGTTTGAACCTTGGAGTGCCAACAGCATTGAGAAGGGTAATGACTGAAGGTATATAAACTGCACCCCACTTCGGTATGGCAACTTCGGGAACCAACACGGTAGCAGGGATCACCATGCAGTAGAACACAAAAGTCACGATATGAGCCACAATCTTCCGAACAAAGAAGAAATTGTAAATCACATGAACTTTCTTCAATAGAGAGACTTTCTGCAACAAAAAACAAGCTGATCAGATAAGATCTTCTCAAATTGCTTCTTGATGTTGACTGAAGTTTAAAAACCTTGTTCCTTGCGATCTCCATCACCATTTTCCTAAACAGGTTTGCAGGTCCACAAGACCACCTGTGTTGCTGGTAGCGGTATGCCTTCAGGGTGCTCGGCAGCTCATTCTTAACCTGGAATTGTCAAGTCACAGACAAAAAGAAATAGAACTTCTGTTGGTTCTTTTGGACATTCGATAGAATTCAACATGTTGATAATTAAATTCCTTGCTGTGGTTATTTGAAATCTCAAATCCAAACTTTTTGTATTTAGATATACACGCCATGATGGATCAATGCATGAATGTATGGTTTAATACATGTACATAGTATTTGTATGCATTGGCTCAGTATATAATAAGGCTGCATCAGAAATAACATGAATGCAGTACGCTGCATGACATTAACCATGGAAATTGATGATACCTTGATGTCTCCAAGGAAGACAAATTTCCAGCCTTTGAGACTTGCTCGGACAGCCAAATCCATGTCCTCCACCGTGGTTCGATCCTTCCAACCTCCTGCTTCATTGAGAGCAGAAATCCGCCAAACTCCAGCAGTCCCTGGGAAAAAAAATCTGCCAATCAAATAGGAACCGACCTATCATCACGTCAAGCTTAATACCAATTTGGATAACTACTATGACCCGAAAAATAAAGTTGGTAGGTTGTGGTTCAAATATGCATCAAGCTATGAATTGTTCTAGTATATTCAGAGGAATTATCCCTTTATCTTTTGTGATTAAAAAAGAAAGAAATGCACACTTTTTTTATTCTGAAACTGCAGTGCCTTCAACAATTCAAGGAGAGGCATGGCTAAGCTCTGGCTAAGCACACTGGCCAAGGGAAGATACGTGCCATGGATTTTCAGCACAAATTTTGTCAAGAGAACATTCTATAGAATGCGGCAGAAAGGAGATTAATCAGAATATGATACCATTAACCTTTATGACAAATATCCAAACTCTTTTAGTTAGATGTGCAAATAGGAATGACACCCTTTCTACAAAACCTTAACTTTGTTGTACAATAGAGCGGAGGAAAAGTAAGTTTACAGTTAAATATCTGCCTAAGCAGCATATATTTTTATCAATGAATCTGTTCATCATGTATCTTTATTTATTTAATGTTAGCGGAGACTCGGAGGGGGTTAATCTTGTGCTCCAATCATCTCATGTATAGAGTTCTGATTTTTGTTCTTGGGTGTTTATAGAAAGAAACTTTAAGAAACTGGACTTAACATTCAGCCAAACATCAATTAGAAAAGTGCAGCCCAACAGCAGGTTTGTAGTTAAAAGTGCATCATACTTGGGATACCCATGTGCTTTTTAAAAGCATTTGATATTCTATCATTTACAAGATAAATATTACTAGGTGATTACAAATAGCCGGAACTAATTAATATTGATTAACAAGAGAGAGCATGGGTTGAGATGAGAAGCAACACACGGGATGGAGGTGCTCACCGTTGAAGCCGAAGAAGGCATAGGTGGAGGATCCAACCTCTTGTTCCACCGTGAAGTGATAGTCAAGGGACATCTCTTGCATTCTCGTCATTAGACACTCGTCGGAATTCACTGTGGAACAAAAGATTTACAAGAAAAACAGCCCTAAATTAGTTAAATTTGCTGGCAGAAGAAAAATATAAAAGGGGAAAAACATAGAGTTCAGCGAGTGATTCTGTCACATTACACATTTTTTTGCTGAAGATGTTACATTTTATTTACAGGTTTGCCGTTATCTTAATCCATATTCTTTTCTTAAGTAAAATTCCAATTCTGCTCTTTTCTCTTTTCACAATACCACACATCTCCTTCGCCCTCCAATGTCGTTATCGTTGACGACGTTGCGTTGACGCCACCTCATCTATGCTGCCATTACCATGTTGCTTGTCGTTCTCAAAAAATTCAAAATTGTTGCTCAGATTCTTAAAACTTAAGTAATCAATATGATGCACATGAGAACTTGAGTAAGGATTTTCAATTTTTATGACAAATAATTTGCGGCATTCGAAACTATATCCCCGAGCGCCACACATGGCGCTTGATCATAAAGTCTAAACAAGTCAAGTTTGATTGATTTTTGTGGGTTTTCAAGTTTCTTTGTGCTTAATAGATTTTTAATAGATTTTTTTGGATTGAATTAAACTTGCTGGATTTAATTGTGTTTTAAAAAAAATAGGTTTAATCTCAAAAGGAGAAGAGGTAGGAGGATGATGAAGAAGACTTTGAGGATGTGGAGGGAAAGGCGGAGGAGGCGGTGGCGGGAGGAGGATAAGAGAAGTTGAGGAAGAGAGTGATAAAACCGGAATTTTTGAAAGAAAATGTTACGAGTTTAGTAATTTTAAAAAAGTGTAATGTGCTTAGCAGTGTAATCTGTTCAACAAAATGTGTAATGTGAACAGCATCGCGTGAGCTGAGCATACGGAGGAGAGTAATTAAGCAGGGGAAAGATAGAGAAGTAAATAAATAATAAGTTAATAGTAAAGCATTCCCAGCCAAACTGGTGGAACTAATCTACATGAAAAATCATTAGTAGCTTAGCTTGGGGTGGGTGGGAGACAACAAGTCGGAAGAGCATCCAACCGAAATGTTATAGTATGGACCAAAGGCAGCCAACTGGTTTTTTAGATCCATGAATGATAAGGACCATCTGATTAAGAAAACGATTAACAATATCCTTCCTTGCCACCAATCTATCGGTATCATCACACAAAAATACGAGAGAGAGAGAGAGAGAGACCTGCAAATTTAAATGAAATTAATGGAGGGAGATGCGATTCTGGTCAATTAAGGCCACATGGGGTGATGGGGGTTCTCATATAGGACAGCAATGAGGGCTTGCCTGCTCACCTCCTGCCTTGTTGATTTGCTTCATGTGAGTGGAGCCTCCTCCTGCCTAATTAATTATTTGCGTCTCTCTGTGTGTTAAAGTTAAAAAAAATAGGGGCATGCATTTAATTTGAAATGTCTTTATATTTGGTATGCATATGGGAAGTACTGTATATTAAACATCAATCAACTACATACTAGCCAACATGTATTTGTTAGTTGGAAGAATCAGACTCAGAGGGTGAGGGCGAAATAGTTGCCCACATCAAGTGTGGGAGTGTGTATGGGAGTGTCGGTGGGTTTTGGGGGTTGGGGTTGGGGTGGGGTTGTCTGTGATACGTTGATGATGAATGAATAATTTATTTGCACATTTGGAGACCAGTGTTTTTTTTTTTTTGGTTTTTGGTGTGTGTGTGTGTGTTACATTTTTTTTTTTTGGGTTGTGGGGGTGGTGGTGGCAGCAGCTGCTGCAGCATATACAAATTCGGCACAAAAACAAAGAAAAACAATCTTCTTCTGAGATTTAAAGAAGTTACGTGCTTGCTGGTTTAATTACACATAGATGACAGATGCTTTGCTTCTTCCCCACTTGTCCCCTTTTAATCTTTTTCCATCTATTTCAGCTCTCCCGTGAGGACTTTCAATCCTTTATCCCAAGAAATCTAATCACGTGAGAGAGAGAAAAAAAGAGAACAGCGGAAACTATTTCTGATCTACCGGTCATCATCTCATCACTAACCAACCACTACAACATCCGAGCCGTAACTATCTCGTTAATTTATCATTAATTGATTGATTAATTAATTAGACATGGGAACGTAGAAAAAGCACAAAATCCATGGCATGGCCCCAACTCTCACTGCTACCACTGAAACATTAAACATGTGATAGGATCACACACCCACACACCGACACACAGAAAGAGAGGCCAGGCTCACCCATAGGTTTGCTTCCAGCTTACTATTTGAAGTACCCACTGACATATAAGATGCACAAGAGGTTGGTAGCTAGGTAGGTAACACCTCATATCATAGCCTAATTGATTGATCGACTGATTAATTAATATTTGCATTTTTAATTATAATGTGCTAATATGATAGTCGGAAGCAAACAAGAATGCGATTGTGGGGTGCGGGAGATTTGATTTGATTGCATTCGAAAAAATCCGAAATACGAGGAGAAGAAAAAGGAAGAGTAAGATGGGTTGAAAGAGGAGGGTCGGCGTGGGCAGCGCCCTCATTGTCGGAGGGGGAAATGGGGTAGATGGGCCTCCCCAAAAGTGTCGGTCGCCATAGGAAATACTACTTTAAAGAAAGGGGCAGGTGAGATACACTGCCCCTTTCTACTAATGCTATGAGCAGGGGTAAAAGTGAGGAGTAAATAAAAAGCAGGTAGAAGAGGATAAATATTTTGTCGGCAGGGCAGGTCTGGCTGTTACGCTTATTATCGTTTACCATTAATAATCTAAAAAAGCTTGAACCAACTCAACTACCCGCACTAGGAAGAAGAAACACGACCCACACACATGGTACCGGTGGCGGTACCGGTGGGTCGACCACCCCTAATCTCTCTCTGATCGAATTTCCCGCAATTCTGATTTTTTATTTTTAATGATTATATTGGAACATATTATAAAATAAAAAAAGACGAGCACGTGCGTGACTGCGTGTGCGTGTAAAAGTTAATGGCTCATCTCCCTGCACATTACATGAAGATATAATTGGGCAGCTACGATAAATATAATTGAGTATAATGGGTAGTTACCAAATTTCCAGCGGGCCTGAACGAGGGCAATGTCGGGATTGTGGAGGAGGAACGGGATGGAACGCCAGAGGAAGTCAGGCTCGGGCTGGAAGTCCGCATCAAATATTGCCACGTAATCGCAGCGACGGACGTAGCTGTGCTTCATGCCCTCCTTGAGAGCCCCGGCCTTGTACCCGTTGCGATTGTCCCTTATCTCGTATTTTATGTTTATCCCCTTGCTTGCCCACCTCCCGCATTCCTTTTCCACCATTTCCTGCATTTGGTTTTTTTTTTTTTCATTTTAATTAATCAACGAAGCTTAACAGCGTTAACAACTAACTCGGCTCTAAATCCTCGGTTAATTCTCCAATTAAATTCTCTTCTTCATTTTTCCCCCCAATAAAAAACAAATCTTAAAGGAAAAGACATCTCGGTAGCTGGTCCCGGAATGGAACGACGCGACCCAGATCCAGAGACCCAAAGCAATTTGCGTCAAAAGTTAAAAATAATAAAAATAAAACGATAAATAAAGTAAACTATTGTTTTATAATCTCCCGATAATCAAGAACACAAGAATTATGAATGCGAAAAGCAACGGAAAAAAGAAAGAAAGAAAGAAAGAATGGGAGATCAAGTAGCTTTCAGTCTTTAATTTACAATTTGATGATTGATGGATGGATTGTTTGTAGAAAGTAGTGTTTATTTACCTTAATAATTGGGTCGGTGGAATCATCGAGCACTTGGATAATGATCCGATCCGACGGCCATGAGAGCCCACAAGCAGCTCCGATGGATAGCTGATAAACCTGTTAACATCGATCGACACTCCCAGAGATTAACCAACAATCAACATCGGATGCAACGTATATCTCCATCAATCGACTGATCTCAATCCCAGACAAACGTCAGCAGCAGCAAACGAAGAAAGAAAGAAAGAGGAAGAAAAAACAAAGAACCCACGGAGCTAGGGAAAAGAAAGAGAAGAAGAAGGAGTGGTAGCAATGGGATGGAAGAAAAGCTGACCTCTTTTTCATTGTACATTGGGATTTGGACAAGAACCATGGGATAGTTGGGGGAATTGGCCATCTCGAGATCGTCCCCAATGGGTTCCCATCTGTATCGCTTCTCGGGCTTCTTGCCGAAGAGCTTGACAAGGACAATGACGACGGCCATGTAAACCTTCTCAACGAAGAGCATTACGGACATTAGCAGGCACAAGAACACCAAAAACCTGAGAAGGGGGACGATCACCGGAGCTTTAATCTGCTGCCATATCAGCCCAATCTGCTCCGTCACATCATCACGAGCCCCCTCAAAAGATTCCGGAAAAAGGTCCGTCGCCGACGAAGTGAGCCTCGCCATTTCTTCTCTCCCTCCCTCCCTCCCTCTCTTTAGTTTACTCTCTCCGACTGACTGGTTCTCCTCCTCCGGTGATGTTGCTTACATAGAAGAGAAGAAGAAAAGAAGAGAGTGAAGGGGGCAATGAGGCAGTGAAATTGATTTAGAGTGGGGGTGATGGATCACACTCCGATCGAGTATTTTGATTATTTGCCGATTGGGATGGATTTATAGCCACAGCTATTTCTCTCTCGCCCTCCCCTCTCAAAAAAAGCTGACCGGGTTGCTTCCTTGAGAAAAAACGCACCAACCTTTTTCTTTCTATCTCAATTTTCCCTTCTTTTTTGTTTCTTTGAATTTGGGGGAAAAAGAAGAGAAAGGGGATGGACTGTTGATGGGGTATTACGCAAGAGCTGTAGTATTACTGTCACTCGCCCCTTTTCCCTTAATTATTTTCCTTTTTATATTTTCCCCCCTTTAAAGTTAAACCCCCCACCCTCCAAAAAAGTCCGGGGATTAAAAAAGAAATTACTTTAGATTAGGGAATGGGGCCATAATATTTCATTAATTAATGGCAGAAAAAAGCAAGCATTTTAAGGAGATGTTACGAGCAAACGGAGTCCGTCATCCATCCGTTTACATTTTCCACAACACATAATAATATTATCAGGCTCTCCGGCTTACAACTTACAAGCAATCAAAGTTCACGGCGTAAACCCAGGCCGTCAACATCGCCGTCACCTAAATCATCCCCCTTGACCACTAAATCATTTGTCGGTCGTCTCCCCCTCCGCAGTTTATTTAACAACCACAACCCAACAATTCTATTTAAATATATTACTATGACCTGCGCCCTCAAACTGATTTAATCAGCCCGTCTTAACAAATGGTTTTATAAAATATTAAGTACTGCTAACCATACTAAAGTCGTCACCACTCGCTATATGTGGTAGCCCGCTTGTTGCTAAAACTTCGCTCAAATAGACACGTTGCCATTCTCTCTCGCCTGTGTCGGTCAGCATTTAAAAAAGAGGCCGTGAAATTAGAACCAGCCTCAGTCCACACAGTGTGTATTTGTTTTCCTGATCGATCCTTCAGGGTGTGTTTGCACCGAGAGGAAAAGTACGAAAAAAAAGTGAAATGAAAATGAAAAAGAAAGAAAAAGAAAAAGAAATGAGATTCTTTCTCGTGTTCGGTTAGCAAAGAAAATTTTGAAGAAAGTTGAAAGAAAAATAAGAAAATTTCTTCCATTATGTTATTAATTCAAAACGGAAAAAAATTAAGAGGTATTTTTCCTAAATAATTTTAGAAGTTTATTCGCTAAGTTTATAAATAATTTGCTTAAAAAATTTAAGAGTGTTATGAATCAACTACTGGGTAGGAGCCCACAGCTCTTTATTTATAGGCGAGTAGGGAGAATACAAATATGTGCTACATTGATATGAGCCTATCTCTAAGATATCGCAGAATCTTAACCAACTCCGGAATTTAACCGTTCACAACACTCCCTCTTATCCAGCCATAGGAGTGGACTCTGCTCAAGAATATTTTGGGATTTTAAGCATAGAAGAGTCTCACATGAGGTGGATACTTCTAGATCCTGAGTTGGTGAGATTTGGCTCGTTAAAATCTTTTGCTATGGAAAACCATGTGGAAAAACCATAGTTAAGGGAAAACTCTCCCTAACTCCCTCTGATCTGTACAAGCTCTCAAGCTTTCAGATCTCTTAGGCGTCTCATTCCAATCTTCTGTATAAGCTTCCTAAAAGTGGCAGTAGGAAGGGCTTTAGTGAACAAGTCTGCCAAATTGTCACATGATTGCACTTGTCTGATGTCGATCTTGCCATCTCTCTGTAGCTCGTGCATCCAGAAGAACTTGGGTGAAATGTGCTTTGTTCTGTCGTCTTTGATGAAGCTACCTCGTAGCTGAGTTATGAAAGCAGCATTGTCCTCGAACCTTGTAGTAGGTTCTGTTGAGTATTGGACTCCCCGGATTTGGTTTTGGATGATGAGCAAACATAAATATATCATGAACTAACAATTTGTGAGCGCAGTTATGGAGATCGTCGCCAAATTCATGTGAACATCCAAAGCGACGTCTCAAGACTTCTCAATATGCGTGATCGTGTGCCTGGAGCTTCGTTGAAGCTCGAGGAGCAATATTGAAGTCAAGAGGAATGAAGATTGAAGCTTTGAAGACGGCTCGTAAGGTTTATTTTATAGTCTTTTAGCTTCGATCTATAGAATGTTAAGCCTTGAGTAATTCTTACATTTCTATCTTCATAACGCTCATATCGTAGCTCTAGGATCTTAGTACAAGTTCATTCTAACTTCCTCGAAGCATCGCGCTTCGATTCGGACTTGTTTGTGCATGTTAGTTGGTACAAGAATAAGTACTGACCGACTAGATGGTGATTTAGTCGGTCAGCAACTCTTCTTGGACCGACTAGTTTGATTCCTTAATTTCTTGGACTTTACTGTTTACAGTTAGTCGGTCTACGTTGACTCACCGACCGACTAGTTTGTGAACTAGTCGGTCAGTGATGCTTCTTTGACCGACTAGTTGTGACTTACTGTTCATACTAAATTTCTCCTAAGCTACTGTTTATCGTTAGTCGGTCTAAGAACGTTTGGTGACCGACTAGTTGTTGATCTAGTCGGTCAACATTTGTTCTTGGACCGACTAAATCATTTGTATTCAGACTATTTGTTTTTGACTCTTAGTCGGTCTAAGTTTATTGACCGACCGACTAGTTGTGAAACTAGTCGGTCAGAAAGTCTTCTTGGACCGACTAGTTATCTAGGTCTGAAATCTTCATCTGTTCGCTGTTCACCTCTTAGTCGGTCCATGTTGTCTCACCGACCGACTAGTTGATGAACTAGTCGGTCAGTGGTTGTTCTTTGACCGACTAGTCTGCTTCAGATTTAGATCCGTTGGAGTTTTGAAAGCGACGTTTCTCTCTCCATTTTCCCTTGATCCTTTAAATACCTGAAGGGGTTATTTCATAGGATCTAAGGCTGCTATTTCAGAGTTCTATTGATTCAAAGAGAAGTTTTCAACTCTCATCTTCAAGCTCTCCCATTCTCAAGAATCTCTCCCTCACTCTTATTCCTCAAGAGAGATTCATTGATTGTGAGCCTTCCAAGCCAAGGGCTTGATTCTAGGTCATCCATCTCATCCCTAGGCTTCCATTGCTGGTCATCTTCTTGAAGCTAGGGTTTGGTGACTCTTCCTCCATCAAAATCCTCTTTGCCCTAATTTGGTAAGAAATCTCAAGGCATAGGTATTTTGTTGGTAAGCATTTCATTTCAGTTATATTTGAATTGTATACTCTCGGTTGTGAGAGGTTTTGCGTGATCCCGGGTTGTGGGAGTCACGGTCATCGATTGTAGGTCGATTGCACTTGTGAGATTTTCGCAAGTGTTCATATTGGAAATCTTGAGTTAGGGTTTCTAACTCAAGTATCCGGAAGGGATCCGGGTGGTTGGGACGTAGGATCACCGGGAACAAGTCGGGGAGACTTGGGTGGATCCGAACCCATTAATCCATTGTGTTTGCGTTTGCATTAATTCTTGATTGTAGTTATTCCGCAACGTTGTTTGTTAATTGCACGATAATTAGGAATAACTCTCCTTATTATTTAAAAGTACTATTCACCCCCCTCTAGTACATGTGCAGTAGCTTCCCAGGGCACTACAATTGGTATCAGAGCCAAGTACAAAGCTACACATAGCCAAAGTTGAGAGCTATGACGAACAACGACTACAACGTCTTCAGGAACCGCGATGGAGCTTCTTCAGTTATGGAAGGACTATCCTCCGTCAGGCCTCCACACTTCAACGGTACCAACTACGGGTACTGGAAATGCCGGATGCAAATTTTCCTCCGGAGCGCTTCACTATGGAGAGCCACCATGACGGAGTATGTCGAGCCTTCCGAAGAAGATTTCGCGAAGTGGACTCCCGCGGAGGTCGCCGCGGAAGTAGCCAATGCCAAGGCAATGAATGCCTTGAATTGTGCGTTGGAGCCCGAGGACTTCAACAAGATATGCACATGTAAGAGTGCATATCAAATATGGAACCAACTCCTCATATTGCACGAAGGATCGAGTACGGTAAAAGATTCTAAACTCGTCGTTGCTAATAAAGAATTTGAGTTGTTTCATATGGAGCAGGGCGAAACAATGAAGGAATATTACGCTCGCTTCGTGGATATATCAAACGACTTGGAAGCTCTTGGGAAGGTCTATACCCAAAAGGAGAAAGTCGCGAAGATTATCGACGGTCTTCCATCACATTGGGAAAAGCGTACCTACGCCATCGAGGAAGGTAACGACATGAATAAATATACCGTCACACAACTAATGGGTACATTGTTGTCTTACGAGGTACGCAAGGATAGTAAGATCCGAATGAAGGAAAAGATGAAAGCGTACTTGAAGCAAGATGAGCCAAAGAAAAAGACGATTGCCTTCAAGGCCGCTCCATCTACCGATGATGAAGAATCGGAAGATGATTTGGACATGGAATCCATTGCCAGTATGGCAAGGAAGTTCGATCGATTCCTCCGAGAAGGTATATCTTTGAATAAATCTAAAGTTAGTTCGACTAATGCTTCTACTCTCGTGTGTTATAAATGCAACAAGCCAGGACACATCAAACCGGATTGTCCTCTCTACAAACACAAGGAGAAAGGGAAAGCATCGAAGTACGACAAGTCGAGAAGTACAAGAAAGGACTTGTTGGCACATTCACCGACTCCGAAGAGGATTCCTCAAGTGGAGAGTCGGATGATGGAAGAGTGGAGAAAGCAAAACTTTGCTTCATGGCTAATGAGGCAAAAGTTCGAAAGTCCTCATTCGATGATAGCGAGGATGAAAGCGAGGATGGTAGCGATGATGGAAGCGGAGAACCTACTATTGATGAAATGAGGTTAGCTAACCAAGAAATTTGGTCTAAATTTACTAAATTAGTAGATAGATATAATAAGACCAAAGATGAACTTGTTAGCCTCCAAACCTCTCCTAAGTCTACCATCACCAACAATGACACCATTGTTGAGACACTCGCCAATGAGAAAGCAAGTTTGCTTACTCATAATGGCTTGTTGAGAAATGAGGTGAAGTCCCTCAAATCTCAACTTGAGCATGTTTGTGTTGAGGATTCGGATGAACATGTGATAGCGGATTTGACGTCTCAAAACTCAACTTTGAGTATTGAGAATAAGAATCTCAAATCACGTGTTTATGCACTCACATCGCAAGTATCCACTTTTGATGCTTCTTTGCATTCTCTCAAAGAGAAGTATGAGTGCACGTTAGGCCGTATCAATGATTTCAATAAAGGTAAGGGCCATTTGGATAATATCCTAAATGACTTACTTCCGGCCAAACACCACATTGGCTTGGGGTATAAGATGGGAGACTCATCCAAATCGCCTACCACCTTTGTTAGGCCGACATCCGATGCCTCGACGAGTGGGAGCAAACACCCCATTGGTAGTTCTCCTACCAATAGTGCTTCCACTTCGTACACACCCCCGATTGGAAAGAAACCCACTTTGGGTAGACCTCCAAAGAGGGGTCATGCATTTTTGTACTCACATGCTATGCCACGTAGGAACACACATCCTACTCCACCGGTGCATGCTTATAATGATTTTTATGCTCCGCACCCACGAGCACGTGTAAACACTCATATGAGACACCCACATGCACGTAATCATGCTCATGCACATCCTAATGCTTATGTTCACACATCTAATCCACATGTGAATGCCCTCTCTCATAATCATCCTCATGCATACACATCTCATGCTCCTAGGCCACATGCACCACATAGAAATCAACCTTTTGTGCATGCAACTACTAGGAAGAGGATTCCCAAAATGTACACTATTTGGGGTCCCAAGAACACTAGCGATGATGCTATGAATGTTTATGTGCAATCCTATATTAATGATGTTATTTTGAATGATGATTATGTTGGAAAGTCAAGTTCCTCTTGGACTTGGTTTCCGAAGGGTTAGTTCCTTTAACTCTTCAATGCTTGGTACCAAGAGTTTATGATCATGTTATGGGTACCAAGGCATATGTTCATATAATTGATCTTGATTATATTACTTTATGGGTTACAATAATTTCTATTTCGTATTTCAAAATTGTTGTCTAACCCATTGGATCCAAAAGGATTTTTGGATACCAAAATGAAGCTTTCTAGGTTCAATCCACCGTGGGATACCAACCCTACCAACTCCTCGATTTGCGAAGACTTTCATTCAAACGGAGTTGATGGTGCTTAGGTAATGCACCAATGTAGGGGGAGCTTAATGTTGTAAGTATGATATTACATTTGGTATCCATGAGGGTTGAATGCATGCTTGGTTAAAATCTATTTCTTTACATTGGTATCATTTTGTTTCTCCTAGCATGATAGAATTGTGAATGCCATAAATACTTTGAAATTCTTATCTATTTTTGGCATGACATGTTTTAAAAGTTATTATGATGATTTTCGTATTACTTTTATCACCTTGTCACTTCTCATCGCACACTTCACTTAGTTTTGATGTGCTTTTACTTTATGCTCTTTTTCGATCGATATTGTGTCATTTGATATTCTATGATGTGCACCACTTTTCTGATGGTTCATTCCTTTGTGCACATTTTATGTATGTCTCTGATATTGATTTCGTCGCTCGACGATTTATTTTGAATCAATAGCTTTAGTTGTATGAAAACATAGAATTGTTTTCCATGCACTAAAATAGCTATAAATGTTGATATTGGAGAGTAAATTCATTTCATCAATAAGTGAATTTACATTTGATATTTTGATGATTTAAGTTTTCGATTTTCGACTATGGTCTCATTGACACGCTTTGATTTTATTCGAATTTTATTTTGGTGTCATATGAAACGTGGTCGTATTCTTAGACTCCCATGCTTAATGGATTATTTGGACATGATTTATTGTCATTGGCTTCCTCCCGCACTTTTTGGATTATGCCAAAGGGGGAGAGATATAATAATGGCATAATAATGGCATGTGCTAAATGATAATTTACCATGAATCTAATTTGATATGTTAGATTCAGGGGGAGTTAAGATATAAAAATGGATTACAAATCCTAAATCTCAAATATTGGATTTGCATTTTTACTTTCCTCATCTGCTTGATGTATGTGCTTATTATTTCATATGGAACTAATGTGTCATCAATGCAGGGGGAGTAAGTATATTTCATTTAGTTCACTATTTTTGATTATTATTATATGTTGGTTTGTCATCACCAAAAAGGGGGAGAATGTTGAGTATTGGACTCCCCGGATTTGGTTTTGGATGATGAGCAAACATAAATATATCATGAACTAACAATTTGTGAGCGCAGTTATGGAGATCGTCGCCAAATTCATGTGAACATCCAAAGCGACGTCTCAAGACTTCTCAATATGCGTGATCGTGTGCCTGGAGCTTCGTTGAAGCTCGAGGAGCAATATTGAAGTCAAGAGGAATGAAGATTGAAGCTTTGAAGACGGCTCGTAAGGTTTATTTTATAGTCTTTTAGCTTCGATCTATAGAATGTTAAGCCTTGAGTAATTCTTACATTTCTATCTTCATAACGCTCATATCGTAGCTCTAGGATCTTAGTACAAGTTCATTCTAACTTCCTCGAAGCATCGCGCTTCGATTCGGACTTGTTTGTGCATGTTAGTTGGTACAAGAATAAGTACTGACCGACTAGATGGTGATTTAGTCGGTCAGCAACTCTTCTTGGACCGACTAGTTTGATTCCTTAATTTCTTGGACTTTACTGTTTACAGTTAGTCGGTCTACGTTGACTCACCGACCGACTAGTTTGTGAACTAGTCGGTCAGTGATGCTTCTTTGACCGACTAGTTGTGACTTACTGTTCATACTAAATTTCTCCTAAGCTACTGTTTATCGTTAGTCGGTCTAAGAACGTTTGGTGACCGACTAGTTGTTGATCTAGTCGGTCAACATTTGTTCTTGGACCGACTAAATCATTTGTATTCAGACTATTTGTTTTTGACTCTTAGTCGGTCTAAGTTTATTGACCGACCGACTAGTTGTGAAACTAGTCGGTCAGAAAGTCTTCTTGGACCGACTAGTTATCTAGGTCTGAAATCTTCATCTGTTCGCTGTTCACCTCTTAGTCGGTCCATGTTGTCTCACCGACCACTAGTTGATGAACTAGTCGGTCAGTGGTTGTTCTTTGACCGACTAGTCTGCTTCAGATTTAGATCCGTTGGAGTTTTGAAAGCGACGTTTCTCTCTCCATTTTCCCTTGATCCTTTAAATACCTGAAGGGGTTATTTCATAGGATCTAAGGCTGCTATTTCAGAGTTCTATTGATTCAAAGAGAAGTTTTCAACTCTCATCTTCAAGCTCTCCCATTCTCAAGAATCTCTCCCTCACTCTTATTCCTCAAGAGAGATTCATTGATTGTGAGCCTTCCAAGCCAAGGGCTTGATTCTAGGTCATCCATCTCATCCCTAGGCTTCCATTGCTGGTCATCTTCTTGAAGCTAGGGTTTGGTGACTCTTCCTCCATCAAAATCCTCTTTGCCCTAATTTGGTAAGAAATCTCAAGGCATAGGTATTTTGTTGGTAAGCATTTCATTTCAGTTATATTTGAATTGTATACTCTCGGTTGTGAGAGGTTTTGCGTGATCCCGGGTTGTGGGAGTCACGGTCATCGATTGTAGGTCGATTGCACTTGTGAGATTTTCGCAAGTGTTCATATTGGAAATCTTGAGTTAGGGTTTCTAACTCAAGTATCCGGAAGGGATCCGGGTGGTTGGGACGTAGGATCACCGGGAACAAGTCGGGGAGACTTGGGTGGATCCGAACCCATTAATCCATTGTGTTTGCGTTTGCATTAATTCTTGATTGTAGTTATTCCGCAACGTTGTTTGTTAATTGCACGATAATTAGGAATAACTCTCCTTATTATTTAAAAGTACTATTCACCCCCCCTCTAGTACATGTGCAGTAGCTTCCCAGGGCACTACAGGTTCGAGATCTCCAGTCTTCAGTCCAGTAGTTGACAGTATGTGGTGGACAACTGAGCGTAACCATATGCATTCTTTGCTTGCTTCATGGATGGCAATGATCTCTGAGTGATTGGATGAGGTCGCCGTCAAGGTTTTCTTGATGGATCTCCAGGAAATGGTTGTCCCTCCATAGGTAAACACATACCCAGTCTGTGACTTCGCGTAGTGGGGATCAGACAAATAACCTGCATCAGCATATCCAGCAAGTGTAGAGGATATTCTATATTTGTAGAAGAGTCCCAGATCTGTAGACCCTTGGAGGTAGCGTAGAAGGTGCTTAACTCCGGTCCAGTGGCGCTGTGTGGGCGCTGCACTGTATCTGTCTAGTAAATTTACTGCGAACACTATGTCGGGACACGTGCAGTTTGCCAGATATAAGAGTGCTCTGATGGCACTTAGGTAATGGACTTCTGGACCAAGTATATCCTCCCCCTCTTCCAGCGGCAAAAAATGGTCTTTATGTGCATCCAGAGATCGTACCACCATAGGTGTACTAAGTGGATGACATTGGTCCATATGGAATCTTTGTAACATTTTCTTTGTGTATGTGGTCTGATGTAATAGGATTCCATCTTTTAGATGTTCAATCTGTAAGCCAAGGCAGAATTTCGTCTTGCCTAGGTCTTTCATTTCAAATTCTTTTGTTAGGCCTGCAGATATCTCAGCGATCTCTTTAGGAGATCTGTAAGACTGGTTCTTCATGTATTTGGATTATCTATATTATATTTATGTTTTGGTGGATTTTCTCCTTATGTGTGGTTTCCATCTCCGTAGCTTTCGTTTTCGATCGTTTCGTTGTGATTTTCTAGCTTCTTCCTTAGATCGTGGAGTTTTGGAGTAAGTCACTCATGACGAACTTCAAATCGCTCATATCTTAGAGATAGGTTGATCTTAGAAGCCGTAGAAATCTTCCCAAAGCTTCGCGCTTCATTTCGGCACTTTTGTGCACTTTAGTTGGTTCAAGAAGGGGAACAAACCGACTAGATTAAGATCTAATCGGTCGGCAACTCTTCTCAAACCGACTAGTTCATTGAATCAATAATTCAGGAGTTACTGTTTACTCTTAGTCGGTCTAAGAACAACCACCGACCGACTAGATGTGAGAATAGTCGGTCAGACCTTGCTCTCAGACCGACTAGTTCCTTCGATTAATTTTACCTAAGTTACTGTTTATCGTTAGTCGGTCTAAGAACAACCACCGACCGACTAGGTTGTAAACTAGTCGGTCAGCCATTGTTCTTTAATCGACTAATTCATTGACCATTTTGTCGACCGGAGTTACTGTTTGATTTTAGTCGGTCACAGTTGGTCTATCGACCGACTAGTTCTAGAACTAGTCGGTCAACAACTCTTCTTTGACCGACTAACTGATGTCGTAAACCTAGGGTTTGCCCAGCCGCCGGCTTGTTTCCTATTTAAACCCCCCTTCGTTTCTTTTCTTTCTTTCTCTTCTCTTGGCCATTTTCTTTCCCCCTTGACCTCTGATCTCCCCCAACCTTCCTCTAGCCATTCCTCCTTCCTCAAGAGCGCCTCTCCCTCTCCATTTAGGCCGGCCACCTCCTCTAGGCCGTCGGCAAACCCCCCAAAACCCCCAAAATCCCATTTCTCCAGATTTTCTCCCCATTTCCAGATCTGATCCCTAGTTCTCCGGATCGTTCTCCCGTTACCGTGCTTGCTCGACATCGTTCTTCCGCTCCAATACGGTAGTGAATCGATCCTTTAATATTCTCATAACCCGTTTTGTGATTTTTGTTAAACCCTAATAAAACTAGGTTGGATGTTGTTCTAATATTGATTTGCCATGGCAGCGATCTCATCCCCGTATCTAACATTTTGTGACGTGCCTCGTTGATCGTCATCCTCGGTGCTAGGCAAGTGAAACTTGCCACTTAGGGTTTTAGGCCATGTTCTAGGCCATTTCCTTGTTTTAGCGTAAAAGAGACTAGGCAGTGAAAGGATAGCTGCCTAGACGCTCTTGATCTAGCTTGACAACGAAACTAGATCCGTCACCTTCATCATGCTTGCATGTCATGTTTAATTTCAATTAACGGTACGTGAATATCTGTTCATGTCATTGCACACTTGCTTGTTCATCGTGTTTGTGTAGTACACGCTACTTTAAAATGTAAGCTGCGGCGAGTAGGATTTTGACTCTTACATCGTGACTTGAGGCTAGGTGCACCCCTATGCCAAATACACTTCCTGGCTCGTGATCCAGAAGCGAGCACAGTGTGTTTCTAATCTAAACGCTCGATACACGTGGAGGGGTAGGGTTAAACGGTCGCTTGAGCTTAGGAGTTGGCCCGATCAGCCACTCTAGCCAAAAGACGGAAACTCTGAGCACAAAGTGAAAATCGTGATAAGTGATTCGTGATAAGTGAAAATCGTGATAAGTGACTCGTGAATTAGTGATTTGGTAACTTTTGCTACATCGTGCGTGCTTGTCATTTCTTGTCCTTTTAACTGTTGCATCATACTTAAATGTCATGTCATTGCATCCTACTTGAACTGTTAGGTTGTTAGTTTACTTTCAGTTTCCTTGCTCAAGTCTTTTAGACTTGCTGACATGTGCCCCTCTCTATTTTGGGTGACACATGTTAGATCCTGAGCCAGAGTTCGTTGGAGAGGACGTGGTGTTTGCTGACACCGAGTCAGGATCCGCGTTTGCTGAGGAAGAGTACGTGGACACCGGAGACCAGTCCTAGGTCTTCGTTGAGCTTTCCCTTTTATTTTAGACTGCTGTGGTTGTTCGGTGCGCGGCACCAATACTTTGTTATGTTGTCTTTTGTTGGCCATGTTTTGGGCCTTTAGACTCTTTCCTATAGCCTGGTGGCTTTTCTGGATGTTGAATATTATAGTGGACAAATTCTAAGATTGGTTATCTTTTTATCAGTCTCTCTTTCTTGTTATTATTATTGTTGTTCCGTTTGCACTTACAGGGACCTGCATATGTTTTATTGACGCTTATCAGGCGTGTGGCTTCACAGCTCCACGTCTGTGCAGACCTTCTCACGTCTCGCCTCCATTCGCTTTGGAAAGCCGGGCGTGACAGGTTTTGTTGGTGGCCCATGCAGGTCCGCTTCCTATAACTGTGAATTATCGGATCAACGATAATAACATTAAATTGTCTAACAACTAAAATTCGACATCCGAGTCATAAGCTATGAGTCTAATTTGTTTCGTTTTCTGCGTCATTAGATGGCAGGAAGGCGATTTACCCGTGGTGGTGGTAGCGCGCCCCCTCATGACGAGGAGCCTGAGTGGGAGCCCACCAGTGGGAAGATGATGCGGATGATGCTTCAGATGATGCAGGTGCAGCAAGGCATGCTCCTGCAAGTCCAGAATGCTCCAGTTGCTCGAGCTGCTCGGGCAATCCAGGATGCCCCACGCTCCGAGCCAGGAGCGAAGCAGTTTTGGGAGCTGGGTCCCGCTTATTTTGATGGGTCTGAGGGTCCTCTAGCTGCCGATGAGTGGATTCGGAACATAGAGGATAATTTGAAGATGGCAAAGATCATCCCGGCTGGATGGGTTGATTTGGCGAAGAGGCAGCTCAGGATAATGCTCGGAACTGGTGGGATGCGGAAGAGAAGATGCTGGTGGAGCCGATAGCTTGGGCTACCTTTAAGTCCAGGTTTGATGAAGAGTTCTTTCTAAAGGCTGCCAGGAAGGAGATGCTGCAGCGCTTTATTGAGCTGAAGCAAGGGAGCTTGACGGTGGACCAGTACCACCAAGAGTTCACTAGGCTGAGTCGGTTCGCACTGAAGATGGTGCAGGATGCTGATGAGAGGGCTCAGAGGTTCCTGTAGGGACTTGCTTTGGAGCTTCAGAGTTTTGTGTCTTCCTCTGATCTGGACTCTTACCAGAAGGTTCTGGTAGCTGCGATGAGGCAGGAGCTGAACCTGAACCAGAGGAGGGGACATGTTGCTGGAGCTGGAAAGATGCCTATGGAGCAGGCCAGAGCGGTGGTTAGGCCTGGATTCAGGCCCAACCAGCTAGCTCAGTTCAAGATGCCAGGTGGGACTGTTCTGAAGACTTGCAATCATTGTGGCAAGCCGGGTCATGTGAAGGACCAGTGCTGGAGGCTTTTGGGTCAGTGTTTAGGCTGTGGTGATGCTTCACATTCTCTGAAGGATTGTCCGAGTATCAAGCAGCCTTGGAGGGCACCTGTTGCAGCACAGCCGTTGCAACAGAGAGCGTCTGTTCCTGCTAGACGTGGAGCAGCTCTTGTTCCACAGAGGCATGCTTTTCCGCCGAGGAGGCAGGCTTTTCTGATGACCGCTGTGGAGAGCGAGGCTGTGGATGAGGTTATCACAGGTAACTCTCCATCTAGCTGTCCTTCTTAGTTAGTTTTGTTTGTTAGATTATGTTGTTTGCTTGTACATGATTGTTTGCTAGAGTAGGGCTTGATTGTTAGACTGTTGTAGGTGTGATTTTGGTGTGCACATTTCCTGCACGAGTCCTCTTTGACTCTGGTGCTTCGATGTGTATTATTTCTCGGAGCTTCGTGGAGAAGCATTCCTTGTCGACGTCCCCTCTTTCCAAGAGTTGGAATATCGTCACAGGAAATGGCGTGGTCTCGGTGTATCGTGGTTGCAATTCTTGCTCGTTGGTGGTCTGTGGACATGAGCTTTACGCTGATTTCATTGTCCACGACATCATCAACTATGATGCGGTCCTTGGGATGGATTGCCTTGCGAGCTTCTATGCTACGATCGACTGTCGGAGGAAGAAGGTGGTGTTCGAGATTCCCGGACATCCAGTATTTGAGTTCAGCCGAGGTAGCAGTTCGCTTGGCCCTGTCAGATTTCGGGCCAGACCGGTGGAGATTGTGGCTATGCAGATGGAGCTGGAGAGCCAGCGGTCGTGCGGCAATTCGATGACGTCTTCCCCGAGGAGATGTCTGGGTTGCCACCCGATCGCGCTCTCGAATTTTCGATTGATCTTATTCCGGGAGCGCAGCCGATTTCGAAGGTGCCATATCGTATGGCTCCCGCAGAGTTGGAGGAATTGCGGAAGCAGCTGGATGAGCTTTTACAGAAGGGTTATGTCAATCCTAGTGTGTCTCCGTGGGGAGCACCGGTGCTGCTGGTAAAGAAGAAGGACGGTTCATGTCGTATGTGCGTGGACTATCGGGAGCTGAATGCGGTGACCATCAAGAATAAATACCCGTTGCCTTGCATCGATGATATTTTTGATCAGCTTGGAGGTTCGAGGGTGTTTTCGAAGTTGGATCTGAGGAGTGGTTATCATCAGCTGAAGGTGAAGAAGGAAGATGTTCCGAAGACAGCGTTCAGGACGAAGTATGGACACTACGAGTTTGTGGTTATGCCTTTCGGTGTAACCAACGCTCCCGCAGTTTTCATGAATCTGATGAATCTGATCTTCTATGACTTTTTAGATAAGTTTGTCGTTATCTTTATTGACGACATTCTGATCTATTCTAAGTCGGAGGAGGAGCATGCCTCGCACTTGAGGACAGTGTTGGAGATTTTGAGGAAGCATCGTTTGTATGCTAAGTTTTTGAAGTGCGAGTTTTGGCTGGACAGAGTTGCTTTTCTCGGGCATGTGGTGACTGGAGATGGTATTTCAGTGGATCCCGAGAAGATCAAGGCTATTCGGGAGTGGCCTGTTCCGCAGTCAGCGTCTGAGATCTGGAGTTTCCTTGGGCTTGCTGGTTACTATTGGTGCTTCATTAAGGACTTTTCTCGTATTGCTGAGCCGATGACCAGATTGACGCAGAAGGATGTGCCTTTTGTTTGGTCGGGTGATTGTGAGAATGCCTTCGGTGTTCTGAGGGAGAGATTGACGACTGCCCCTATTCTTGTTGTGCTTGATCACAGCGGAGGATTTGAGATCTTTTGCGATGCTTCTGGCAAGGGTCTCGGTTGTGTGTTGCATCAGCACGGGCATGTTATGGCGTATACTTCGCGTCAGCTCAAAGCTCATGAGAAGAATTACCCGACGCACGACTTGGAGTTGGCTGCTGTCGTGTTTGTGCTCAAGATTTGGAGGCACTTCCTGTTGAGTGAGAAAGTGAAGATCTTCACCGATCACAAAAGCTTGAAGTATATTTTTACTCAGAAGGAGCTCAACATGCGACAACGTCGATGGTTGGAGCTCATGGCGGATTATGAGATTGATTTGCACTATCACCCTGGCAAGGTGAATGTGGTTCCTGATGCGCTGAGTAGGCTTCCAGCGGTGATGATGTTGACTTCGCAGTGGAGATTGCATCAGGATTTTTGCGAGTCTGGTGTTGAGATCATTCTTCCTGGAGAAGCTTCTTCGTTGATGTGTATGCAGATTCAGTCGTCGATTATGGATCGGATCAAGGCTGGCCAGGCTGGAGATCCGAAGCTGGTGAAGATTCGGGAGCAGGTAGAAGCCGGTCTACGGATTGACTTTTTGATTCATGAGGATGGCTCGCTGAGGTTTGGAGCTAGGTTGTATGTGCTAGCTGGGGATATCGGAGAGGAGTTGTTGGTGGAGGCACACAGTTCGCCGTATTCTGTGCATCCTGGTGGGACCAAGATGTACAAGGATCTTCATCTGAACTAGTGGTGGCATGGTATGAAGAGGAGTGTGGCTCGGAGTGTAGCCAAGTGTCTGGTTTGCCAGCAGGTTAAGGCGGAGCATCAGCGTGCGACAGGGTTGCTACAACCGATTCCGATTCCAGAGTGGAAGTGGCAACACATCACTATGGATTTCGTGACTGGACTACCTCGGAGTCCGAAGCAGAATGACACGATGTGGGTGATCGTAGATCGATTGACCAAATCCGCGCACTTTATTCCATTCCGAGTGGGACAGTCCACTGAGGCGCTAGCGAGGAGATATATGGGGGTAAATTCTTTTACTCTTCGTTTATATTTTCTTTTCCTAGTTTAGATAGTGATGTAACGTGAATCGTGCAGGAGATCGTACGACTTCATGGAGTCCCTGTGAGTATCGTGTTGGACAGAGACACGAGGTTCACATCTCAGTTCTGGCAGAGTTTGCAGAAGAGTTTGGGTACGCGTCTGAGTTTCAGCACGGCGTGCCATCCGCAGACAGATGGCCAGTCCGAGAGGACGATTCAGATCTTGGAGGACATGCTGAGGGCGTGCACGTTGGATTTCAAGGGTTCGTGGGAGGACCATCTACATCTGTTAGAGTTTTCCTACAACAACAGCTTCCAGGCGAGTATTGGCATGGCGCCTTTCGCCGCGCTTTATGGAAGGAAATGTCGATCGCCATTGAGTTGGGATGACATTGATGATCGGGAGCTGTTGGGACCTGAGATGATTGTAGAGGCTGTGGATGTTGTCAGGAACATTTGGAAGAGGTTTAGGATTGCTCAGGACCGTTTTAAGCATTGGGCAGATGCTAAACGCCGTCCTTTGGAGTTTCAGCCAGGCGACCATGTGTTCTTGAAGATTTCCCCGAATCGTGGTGTGATTCGCTTTGGGAAGCGAGGGAAGTTGAGCCAGCAATACATTGGACCGTTTGACGTTCTGGAGAGAGTTGGCGAGGTAGCCTACCGCTTAGCCTTGCCGCCGTCTTTGGAAGGAGTTCACAATGTTTTCCATGTGTCGCAGCTTCGTCGATACATTAGCGATCCATCTCATGATGTGGATTTCTCGGAGATTACCGTTCGCCCTGATATGACGTATGACCAGCAGCCAGTCCAGATTCTGGACAGGCGTCAGAAGTCACTCCGGAACAAGGTTGTCAATCTTGTGAGGGTGATGTGGCGACACGGCTCGCCAGGAGAGTCTACTTGGGAGAATGAGGATGAGATGCGAGAGCGTTACCCACTTTTGTTCCCGGACACGTGAGTGTTGGGAAATTCCGAGGACGGAATTTGTCTTAAGTTGGGGAGGATGTAACGACTGGTTCTTCATGTATTTGAATTATCTATATTATATTTATGTTTTGGTGGATTTTCTCCTTATGTGTGGTTTCCATCTCCGTAGCGTTCGTTTTCGATCGTTTCGTTGTGATTTTTTAGCTTCTTCCTTAGATCGTGGAGTTTGGAGTAAGTCACTCATGACGAACTTCAAATCGCTCATATCTTAGAGATAGGTTGATCTTAGAAGCCGTAGAAATCTTCCCGAAGCTTCGCGCTTCATTTCGGCACTTTTGTGCACTTTAGTTGGTTCAAGAAGGGGAACAAACCGACTAGATTGAGATCTAGTCGGTCGGCAACTCTTCTCAAACCGACTAGTTCATTGAATCAATAATTCAGGAGTTACTGTTTACTCTTAGTCGGTCTAAGAACAACCACCGACCGACTAGATGTGAAAATAGTCAGTCAGAACTTGCTCTCAGACCGACTAGTTCCTTCGATTAATTTTACCTAAGTTACTGTTTATCGTTAGTCAGTCTAAGAACAACCACCGACCGACTAGGTTGCAAACTAGTCGGTCAGCCATTGTTCTTTAACCGACTAATTCATTGACCATTTTGTCGACCGGAGTTACTGTTTGATTTTAGTCGGTCACAGTTGGTCTACCGACCGACTAGTTCTTGTCGGTCAACAACTCTTCTTTGACCGACTAACTGCTGTCGTAAACCTAGGGTTTGTCCAGCCGCCGGCTTGTTTCCTATTTAAACCCCCCTTCGTTTCTTTTCTTTCTTTCTCTTCTCTTGGCCATTTTCTTTCCCCCTTGACCTCTGATCTCCCCCAACCTTCCTTTAGCCATTCCTCCTTCCTCAAGAGCTCATCTCCCTCTCCATTTAGGCCGGCCACCTCCTCTAGGCCGTCGGCAAACCCCCAAAAACCCCCAAAATCCCATTTCTCCAGATTTTCTCCCCATTTCTAGATCCGAGCCCTAGTTCTCCGGATCGTTCTCCCGTTGCCGTGCTTGCTCGACATCGTTCTTCCGCTCTAATACGGTAGTGAATCGATCCTTTAATATTCTCATAACCCGTTTTGTGATTTTTGTTAAACCCTAATAAAACTAGGTTGGATGTTGTTCTAATATTGATTTGCCATGGCAGCGATCTCATCCCCGTAGCTAACATTTTGTGACGTGCCTCGTTGATCGTCATCCTCGGTGCTAGGCAAGTGAAACTTGCCACTTAGGGTTTTAGGCCATGTTCTAGGCCATTTCCTTGTTTTAGCGTAAAAGAGACTAGGCAGTGAAAGGATAGCTGCCTAGACGCCCTTGATCTAGCTTGACAACGAAGCTAGATCCGTCACCTTCATCATGCTTGCATGTCATGTTTAATTTCAATTAACGGTACGCGAATATCTGTTCATGTCATTGCATACTTGCTTGTTCATCGTGTTTGTGTAGCACACGCTACTTTAAAATGTAAGCTGCGGCGAGTAGGATTTTGACTCCTACATCGTGACTTGAGGCTAGGTGCACCCCTATGCCAAATACACTTCCTGGCTCGTGATCCAGAAGCGAGCACAGTGTGTTGCTAATCCCAACGATACACGTGGAGGGGTATGGTTAAACGGTCGCTTGAGCTTAGGAGTTGGCCCGATCAGCCACTCTAGCCAAAAGACGGAAACTCTAAGCACAAAGTGAAAATCGTGATAAGTGATTCGTGATAAGTGAAAATCGTGACAAGTGACTCGTGAATTAGTGATTTGGTAGCTTTTGCTACATCGTGCGTGCTTGTCTCTTCTTGTCCTTTTAACTGTTGCATCATACTTAAATGTCATGTCATTGCATCCTACTTGAACTGTTAGGTTGTTAGTTTACTTTCAGTTTCCTTGCTCAAGTATTTTAGACTTGCTGACATGTGCCCCTCTCTCTTTTGGGTGACACATGTTAGATACTGAGCCAGAGTTCGTTGGAGAGGACGTGGTGTTTGCTGACGCCGAGTTAGGACCCGCGTTTGCTGAGGAAGAGTACGTGGACACCGGGGACCAGTCCTAGTGTCTTCGTTGAGCTTTCCCTTTTATTTTAGACTGCTGTGATTGTTCGGTGCGCGGCACCAATACTTTGTTATGTTGTCTTTTGTTGGCCATGTTTTGGACCTTTAGACTCTTTCCTATAGCCTGGTGGCTTTTCTGGATGTTGAATATTATTGTGGACAAATTCTGAGATTGGTTATCTTTTTATCAGTCTCTCTTTCTTGTTATTATTATTGTTGTTCCGTTTGCACTTACAGTGACCTGCATATGTTTTATTGACGCTTATCAGGCGTGTGGCTTCACAGCTCCACGTCTGTGCAGACCTTCTCACGTCTCGCCTCCATTTGCTTTGGGAAGCGGGGCGTGACAAGATCCAATGGGATTCAAATCGTCTACGTAGACAGCGATTATTACGAATCCTTTTCCCTTTGTTCTTATGAAGATACAAGGGCAGACTTTATTATTATTGAATCCTTGTTTAACAAGGAATTCACTGAGTCTATTATACCACATCCTTCCTGATTGTTTGAGACTACACAGTGATCTTTGCAACTTAACAGAGTAGACGTCCCGAGGTCTATCTTTTATTTCAGCAGGCATTGAGAAGCCATCTGGAAGTTTCATGTATATCTCCTTGTCGAGATTACCGTATAGATATACAGTCACAACATCCATTAGCTGCATATCTAGGCCTTCCTTTGCTGTTAAGCTTATCAGGAATCTGAAAGTGATCGCATCCATGACCGGGGAGTATGTTTCGTCATAGTCAATACCTGGTCTTTGGGAAAATCCTTGTGCTACAAGTCTAGCTTTGTAGCATGCGATCTCATTATTTTCATTTCTTTTTCTTACGAATACCCATTTGTATCCCACAGATTTGACACCAGTAGGTGTCTGGACTATTTGCCCAAAGACTTTGTGTTTCTGAAGCGAGGCCATCTCTGCTTCTATTGCCTGATTCCACTTTGGCCAGTCATTTCTACGTTTGCATTCAGCAACGGAATGTGGATCATGATCATCGTCGCTTCCGCCAACGTTGTAATGCCCTACAAGCTACTGCACAAGTACTAGAGGGGGGGGGGGGGGTGAATAGTACTTTAAAAATAATAAGGAGTATAATTCCTAATTATAGTGCAAACAACTACCAAATCAATTTGCGGAAGCTTAAATTGAATGACAACAACAAAATTAACAATGCTAACAAAAGATGTTACTGGGTTCGGATCCACCCAAGTCTCCCCGACTTGTTCCCGGTGATCCTACGTCCCAACCACCCGGATCCCCTCCGGATACTTAGGTTAGAAACCCTAACCCAAGATTTCCAATATGAATATCTTGTGAAAAACCTTCACAAGATCAAATCATACATGCAATGGCAATAGTGAATCCCACAACCCGGGATCACAACCTTCTCTCACAACCGAGAGAATCAACAAGCAATATAAACAAGTTTATAATGAAATAAACAATCTTACCACAAAATCCTATACCTTGAGTTTTCTTACCAAATAGGTGCAAGGAGGGATTTGAGGAAGATGAAGTCACCAAGACCTAGCACCAAAGAAATGACCAGCAATGGGTGCCTAGTAGAGATTTGGAGACTTGAATCAAGCTAGAGCTTAAAGGGCTCACCAAGAACAAACTTCTCTCAAGATGGATTCTAGATCTAGAAAGTGAGAGAATGGATTTCTTGTGAGGAAGAGAGCTTTGGAAATGAGTGAGAATGGCTATCTCTTTCAATCTCAATGAATCTCTTAATGGCAGCTCTAACCTAGAGAGAAATGACCTAGGTTCGTATTTATAGGGTCCCATAAAAACAAGTTAGGTCAAGTCACAACGGATAGAAATCTGAGGCAACTAGTCGGTCAAAGAACAACCACTGACCGACTAGTTCATCAACTAGTCGGTCAGTCAAACAACATGGACCGACTAAGTGAAGAACTGAGAAGAGATAGAAATTCAGACCTAGAAATCTAGTCGGTCCAAGAAGACTTTCTGACCGACTAGTTTCACAACTAGTCGGTCAGTCAGTGAACGTAGACCGACTAAGAGGCAAAAGCAAATAGTCTGAATGCAAATTGACTTAGTCGGTCCAAGAACAAAAGTTGACCGAATAGATTATCAACTAGTCGGTCACCAAACGTTCTTAGACCGACTAACGATAAACAGTATCTTAGGAGAAATTTGGCATGTACAGTAAATCACAACTAGTCGGTCAAAGAAGCATCACTGACCGACTAGTTCATAAACTAGTCGGTCGGTGAGTCAACGTAGACCGACTAACTGTAAACAGTACTGAACAAGAAAAGATTAACTCAAACTAGTCGGTCCAAGAAGCTCTTCTGACCGACTAGATCACCATCTAGTCGGTCAGTACTTCTTCTTGTACCAACTAACATGCACGAATAAGTCCGAATCGAAGCGCGATGCTTCGAGGAAGTTAGAATGGACTTTAACTAAGACCCTAGAGCTACGATATAAGCGTTATGAAGATAGAATCGTAAGATATACTCAAGGCTTAACATTATATAGATCGAAGCTAAAAGACTATAAATAAAACCTTAATGAACGGTCTTCGAGAGCTTCGATTAATTCTTCATGACTTCCAAAACGGCGCAAGAGCTTCAACGAAGCTTTAGGCAATGAATACGAGCTTTGAGAAGTCTTGAGATGTCTCTTTGATTGTTCTCGTGAATTTGGCGACGATCTCCAATACTGCGCTCACAAATTGTTAGTTCATGAATTATTTATGTTTGCTCATTATCAAAACCAAATCCGGGGAGTCCAATATTCAACATTCTCCCCCTTTTTGGTGATGACAAACCAACATAAATAATAATCAAAAATAATAATTCAAATGTAAAATACTTACTCCCCCTGCATTGATGACACGTTAATTCCAAAATGAATATATTTAAATTTCATCAATCAGACGAGTAAGATATATAACGCGAATCGATTTTTGAAATATCGGATTTTGGAAATCCTTATATATATCTTAACTCCCCCTGAATCTAACACATCAAATTAGATTCTTGGAAATTGAGTTAAATTTTCATTTGACCTATTTATTATCATTATCTCTCCCCCTTTGGCATTATCCCAAAAACGGGGGGCATACAACGACAACAACTAGGAAATGGAAAATCCAACATCGGGAGTCGTAGACAGTGACGATGGACCTAATTGACACTAAGGGAAAAGTGATGAAATCAAATCAAGGTGTGCCAAAATGTCCATTATCAAAAAGCGATAATTAAAATCATCAAAAATACCAAATTTTTATTCATTTATTGAATAAAGAAACATACTCTCAAATATTCAATATTCTTGGTTAAATTTGTGCATGGAAAACAATTCTATACAATCATAGAAATATAATCTATTTAACCAAGATTTTAAGCGACGTGCGACGAATTCACACGTCAAAGACATTGAATGAATATAAAATGTGCACGATGAAGTAAAACAAAGAGAACATCGATGTATATATATATATATATAAATACGAAGAGTACATCCAAAAAAATCACATCGAATACATCATAAGAAGTGCAACAGACTATCTATATCAACGTCAAGAAGATAATACATCATACATCATCGAACCATCATCAACATCCAAAAAATCAAAATACAACACCGACATCCATAAAAGTCAAAATACATCAAAACAACACTCAAACTCCATCCCATCCTAACCCAAAACACTCTCAAAAAAGTGTATCATCCAAAGAGCAGTGGAGAGTCCTCGAAACTGACGATCACGAGGAAGTGGCAGGATCTGCAGTCTCCGGAGGTCCAGTCGAGGGAGTGGACTCAGGCTCTGCAGGGAGGAGAGGCGTGTGAACAGAAGGGATCGTCGGGGCAGGAGTAGAGACATCGATGACAGGCTCAACAGCTGGGGTCTCAACAGGAACAACAGCAGGAACAACAGGAACAGGGTCGTCAGCAGGAGCATCAGAAGGATGATCCACTGGTGCAGAAGTCTCAGGAGCACCGAAAGAGGTGCCAGCAACAGGAGCAGAGGTGGTAGCAGCAGCAGCAGCAGTGGCCTCATCGCCACGAGCCAAGGAGGTGACAAGATCATCAATATCCTCATCGTCCATCTCCTCATCCTCAGAAACGGAAGGAGGAAGCTCAATGCCCATCAAACGAGCCATACGTCAAACTACCTCCTCGGAACGAGCCAAACGCGACTCGTAACAACGAAGCAACCGAACGCCATCATCCAGAGAGGCGGAGGGAGGAGGGACTGAAGCAGCTGAAGGAGGGGCCTGAGATGCAGAAGGTGTCGACCGTTGCACGTGACGGAGTGCCGCAAGAGATTTCTTAACGGCCGTCGCGTTCAGAGGAGGACCAAGGGGACGCTCATCATCAGGGGGAAAGGGAACACCGAAACGACGGAAAACCAAGGTCAGGAGACATGGATATGGGATATGCGCAGATTTAGTGGTCTTGCGAATACACTCGAAAGAATCCATCTTATCGAGTATAATGCGAGCCCAATTAATCTCGCTACCCATAAACAGAGCGTAAATCAGTTTCAAAAACGGCTGAGATGGAAGAGATGAAGATCCATACTTGGGAAGAAGGCAGGATTTCAAGATCAGGTTAATCACCCAAGCATTCGGCTTGAATGATTTCGAAGGGACTCCTATGAATGCATGGGGGATAACCTGGAAGATTTTGCCTAGGGTCCGCTGATCGAGGGAAGAGATATCATCGACAGAGATGTCAGAAGGGAGGAGGCCACACGACGAGCAACCTATCAACTCCCCCAAGATTTCTGCCGTGAGGACTATAGGAGTCCCCAAAACAGAAGTCTCGATGGAGTGAGACTCACCGTACTGGCCCCGGACACATTTGGCATAGAATAATTTGACCAGGCGAGGATATGGTCTGGGGTTCGCCTTAGCGTCATATCTAAGATAGTCCAATAGGCCATTATAGGAGAGAAGATCCGCAAGGCCAAGAAAATCAGAAAACTGAACGTAATGCTCCAACAGCAGTGGGCAGTGTTCTATACGGTTGTACGCTGCGAGACACTGAGGGTCGTCACGGCACAACGATATATCTACACCGCCGACTGGCATCAGAGCTTTACCCTTAGCCTTACGGGGCTTAGGAGGAGGTGGAGGAGGGGGTGGAGTAGGTGCCTTCTCGGGATGTTCAGGAGTGTATTCCTCATCGGAATTATCCTCGGAATCACTATCTGAATGCTCACCGGGAGGAGTGGGTGCACGGAACTTTTTGGGTTTAGGTTTGGACTTGGATGATTGGCCGGCAGGTTTAGGCTTGGGCGTCCTCTTCCTATTCAACGGAGTCGAAGACGAGGAGGGGGGTCGAGTGGTCTTGGCCCTACGCTTAGGAGGGGTCGAAGCGGTCCCGGTCTCTACGGTCATGGGGGATGCCCCGGAAGAGGTAATCGGGAGTCTCGTTCGTGCCATGATCGCGGCACAACGAGTTCAATCACGCGACGGGATAAGATCAAAGACACTAAGCACAAACACTAGATCCTAACACACAAGCCCTAAGAATGAAAATCCGAAACCCTAGAACCCTAGAAGTGAAAAAAAGATGTAGAACAAATCCTAGGGAAGAGGGGTTATACCTAGGGGAGTGGTCGACGGCGACGGACGGCGGCGTAGCCCTTTTGAAGCTGAGCAATGCATGCGGCGTTGTCTTCGAATAGGGCAGTAGGCTCCAGATCACTGGTCTTCAAGCCAGTGGATTGGAGGATGTGTTGGACGACGGAGCGTAGCCAAAAACATTCTCTGCTCGCCTCATGGATCGCGATGAGCTCTGCATGGTTGGAAGATGTAGCAGTAGTGGTTTGTTTTACCGATCTCCAAGAGATAGCAGTACCTCCATAGGTAAATACAAAACCTGTTTGAGATTTTGCCGTGTGCGGATCAGAGAGATAACCTGCATCAGCATAACCAAACAATTTGGGGGAGGCACCTCTCTGGTAGTAAAGTCCAAGATCAATGGAACCCTGCAGGTATCGCAGAAGATGCTTTACTCCGTTCCAGTGGCGCTTTGTGGGCGTAGCACTGTGTATGGCTAGTAGATTAACTGTAAACGCTATATCGGGACGCGTACAGTTAGCCAGATATATAAGTGCTCCAATGGCACTGAGGTAGGGTACTTCAGGACCCAGTATCTTCTCCCCCTCTTCCAGTGGCTGGAAGGGGTCCTTATGTACATCTAGTGATCTTACGACCATAGGAGTACCTAAAGGATGACATTTATCCATATGAAACTTGCGTAGAAGTTTCTTTGTATAATTAGATTGGTGTATTATGATTCCACCTCTTAGGTGTTCTATCTGTAAGCCAAGACAATACTTTGTTTTGCCTAGGTCTTTCATTTCAAAAGTATGTTTAAGGCTTTCAGATATCTCTTTGATCTCTGCAGGAGATCCTATGAGATTTAAGTCATCTACATATACAGCTATGATGACAAATCCTGTTCCCGTTCTTTTGATAAAGATACACGGGCAGACTTCGTTATTCGTGAATCCTTGCTGTGCAAGAAAATCACTTAGTCTGTTATACCACATCTTGCCCGATTGTTTTAGACCATATAATGATCTATGTAGCCTTACAGAGAATACGTCCCGAGGTATCTCTTTCATCTCTGGGGGTAGATTAAACCCATCAGGAAGTCTCATATAGATATTTTTATCTATATCGCCATATAGATATGCAGTCACAACGTCCATGAGCTGCATTTCTAGGCTTTCCAGAGAAGTTAGGCTGATTAAAAATCGGAAGGTGATTGAATCCATGACCGGGTAATACGTATCTTCGTAATCAATCCCCGGTCTTTGGGAAAATCCCTGGGCTACAAGGCGTGCCTTATAGCGAACGATCACATTATTTTCATCTCTTTTTCTTATGAAAACCCACTTATATCCCACAGGTTTTACACCTACTGGTGTTTGGACTACTGGTCCAAAGACTTTGCGTTTCAAGAGTGAGTCCAGCTCTACTCTTATTGCCTCGTCCCACTTTGGCCAATCATCTCTGCGTTTACTTTCCGCTAGAGATCGTGGTTCGACGTCATCATCATATTCAGTGACATGAACGGCAATATCGAACGCAAAATCGTCGTCGACGACTATGCTATTTCTGTCCAGTACTTCTCCAGTACGTACAAAATTTAATGATGTTTCTCCTATTGTTTCCTCTGCTGGGGAAATCAGGAGGGGAGAAGTAGCTGGTCTGAGCTCAGCATCCTGTGGAGGGATAATCTTAGTATCGCCAGGAGTCTTCCTCTTTCGAGGAACTTTATCTTTTGAACCTGGTGGGCGTCCTTTTTTCATTTGAGGTACAACCAATTCTGCTACCGGTGGGCTGCATCCATCTATGGGGATGTCAATCCTAGCTGGCGTATTGGCAGCAGGGACGTGTGAACGGACAATCTTCTGGTTGTCCGTGAATTTATCCGGTAAAAGATGTACTGTATTCTGGATGTGAAGGATCTTCAGGATCTCATCTTCACACAGATTAGTACGCGGATCATATAGGGACAAAGACTTCTGGTCCCAACTAATGGTCTCAGAAGCTTCTGGCTTCTTAGACTGTGTGCCCAGTTTTGGAAAAAATTTCTCATTAAATTCACAGTCTGCAAAACGTGCCTTGAATGCATCACCCGTCAGGGGTTCAAGGTATCTGATAATAGATGGCGAATCAAACCCAATATATATACCTAGACGACGCTGAGGACCCATTTTGGTCCTCTGCGGTGGTGCTATTGGGACATATACCGCACAACCAAACACTCTCAAATGAGAGATATCCGGAGGTGCGCCGTATTCTAGTTGCATCGGGGATAAAGTGTGACCTCCAGAGGGTCTTATCCTAATAAGTGATGCGGCATGTAAAATAGCATGCCCCCAAGCATCCACAGGCAACTGGGATTGCATAAGCAATGGACGTGCAATCCATTGGAGTCTCTTTATAAGAGCCTCAGCTAATCCGTTTTGGGTGTGAACATGTGCTACCGGATGTTCAACTTCAATACCCGTTGCCCGGCAATAGTCTTCGAAGACTTGTGAAGTAAATTCTCCCGCATTATCAAGAGGTAGTTTCTTGATATGGTTATCGGGGAAATGAGCACGCAACCTTATTATTTGTGCCAATAGCTTTGGAAAAGCTAGGTTGCGGGTGGACAAGAGGCACACATAAGACCATTTGGTTGATGCATCAATCAGTACCATGAAGTACCGAAATGGGCCACTTGCGGGGTGAATAGGCCCGCAAATGTAACCATGAATTCTCTCAAGGAAGCCAGGAGACTCTAATCCCACTTTCAGGAGGGATGGTCTCGTTATTAGTTTTCCCTTAAAACAAGGGAGACATGGAAATTCACCCTTTTGAAGAATCTTCAGGTTCTTCAATTTGTGTCCACGGGATTCAGTGATGATGCGGCGCATCATTGCTGTTCCAGGGTGACCAAGTCTATTGTGCCAGAGTTGGAATTCTGGTAGTGATTGGCACGTCTGGTGTTCAATCATATTGGCTTCTACTGGTTGAATGTATGTTTGGTATAGACCCGACGAGAGTCCCTTGAATCGCTCGCAGATGATCTTCCGGTCATCTTTTTGACAAGTTACAATTAGATATTCAACCTTATTTTTATCCCTGGTCTCTAAGTGATATCCGTTTAAACGGAAATCCTTGAAACTTACGAGATTTCTGTTTGATATAGGAGAGAATAATGCATTATTAATTTGAAGTCTTGTGTTATTTGGGAGCAATATAATTGCTTCACCAGTTCCTTCGATTATTTGGGACAGTCCTGAAATTGTGATAACAGGACCGTCATATTTGTTTAAGCTATTAAAATAGCAATGATCGCGAAGGATTGTGTGCGTCGAGGCACTGTCCACTAGGCACTCAGACATCATCTATATAAGCCAAAAAAAGAAATTTTATTTGAGGGAAAATGTAGACAACATTCATAAATAAAAGTCCGCACTAAAGCAAATAACAGATGAAGATACATCGAATTCTAAATGCATAGATAAATGATGATGCTCAATCTAGCAGATCGTCGTTCTCGAAGTCTTTAGCAGTAAAGACTGTTGGCGGCTGTACACCTGCCAAGTTTGTTTCAGGTCGAGACTTCTGGCTCGCCTGATATAGATCCTGTAGGTGGCGAAGAGTGCAGCAGTTTCTGGACCAATGGCCAGTCATGCCGCATCTATGGCATTTGTCCTCCCAGGTCTTCTTTGGAAGTGACACGTGCTTGGTGTCCTTTCGCTTCCAAGTGAAGTTTCTTTTCCATTTATTGTTTTTGTTTGTCTGGGGAGCTGCACCTCTTGGTTGCTTCATTACCGCTTTCCCTTTAGTATTTTTAGTCTTCCTCTTGTTTTTCCACTTCTGGGGAGAAACGTGGTGGGCTTCAGGGATAGGGGCAGTGCCAGCTGGACGTAAGTTATGAGTTGCTAGCAGTAAATCTCGATTCTGCTCTGCTCTAAGTAGGCATGAGATCAGATCGGAGAATCTCGTGAAGTTGCGTTCACGATACTGCTGCATGAGGATTGCATCTTTCTCGTGAAACGAGGTAAATGTTTTTTCCAACATGCGCTGTTCTGTCACTTCTTCACCGCACAACTTCAGGCGTGAGGTGATGTTATGAAGTGCAGAATTATACTCAGCGACGGACTTATAGTCCTGAAGTCTGAGGTTTTCCCACTCATAACTGGCACGAGGTAATATAACATCAATTTGATGTTTATACCGTGCTTCCAGTGCTGTCCACAGGTCCTTCGGGTCCTCAACCGTTAAGTATTCGGCCTTTAAGGTCCGATCTATATGCTTCCTAATGTAGATTATGGCTTTCGCCTTATCTACATCGGATACAGTGGTTGTGGGGCTGCTGCTAGCTGTAGCAGAAGCTTCGGCCGCTGCTGGGGCCGAGGAAGGAGCCAAAATGGACCCAAGGAGGGCCATTGAACGCAAGTGGAACTTCAGGTCCACTCGCCAACTCAGGTAATTTGTCCCTGCAGAATCGAGGACCTCGAAATCGACGCTTGCCAATTTTGCCATTTATCTACGTATTTTAAAATGAGCATGAATTAATTAAAATTCAAAAATTCATGCATAAAGAAAAAAAAACAAGTAAAAATGCGGGGATCGGCCAGATACCCAAAATAGTACACAGTCCAAAGTTCGTTTAAAGTCCATAATAGAAAAAAAAAATAATACAACTTTGGAAACCCAAACTGAACTGGGTCCCTATATCTCCGTCTTCATATGCTGTTGCATCGAGCTTTGGCTTACACAGTCATGAATCGACTCCTTGCGGTCCAGCAGACGTGGCCAGGGAATTGACTAAGCCAGGACCACTTGTTACCCAGTCAAGCTAGGTTGGTCCAGCAAACTTAGCCAAGCACATTGACCGACATCATGATCCATTGAAGGAGTTTTCATCAATTCTATGTGCTGTTGCATCGAGCTTTGGCTTTAAAATACAAATTTCCTCACTTACAAATTCTCTCAAAAGAAAATAAAAGTGCAAGGAAAGTAAATAGGTATACAATGGCCGATCCCGAAAAACACATTTTTACTTATTTAAACATCCACGCAGTTCTAAATATGCTATAGGCATAAAAATAAACAACCACGCATATATCTCAATTATAACATATGGTAAAGGAAACTAGAAAATATGATTATCTCGTAGACCACGTGGAAACGTCATACACCGTTAGGTTAGTTGACTAACGGCAGAGCGGTCTCAGGATCTTTAAGATAATTATATTTTGAAAAATCTTAATATTCCATAAATAATTAATAATGCTGTAACGACTGCTTTTCATGTATCTGGATTTAATATAATATAATATATGTTTTGGTGGATTTTCTCCTCTTGTGTGGTTTTCGTCTCCGTAGATTTCATTTTCGATCGATTCGTCGTATTTTCTCGCTTCTTCCTTAGGATTGTCGATTTCGAAGTATGTCACTCGTGACGGACTTCATAACGGTCGTATCTAACTGTTAGATCAAGCCTAGGAGTCTTAGGAATCGATCCCGGGGCCTCGCGCTCCGTATCGGTACTTTTCTGTGCTCATTAGCCGGTGTAAGAAGGGCCACCGACCGACTAGATGACGATCCAGTCGGTCGGCAATCCTTCTTGGACCGACTAGTTAGCTTTCTAAATTTCTCAGGAGTTACTGTTTATCGTTAGTCGGTCTAAGAACGTTGGTTGACCGACTAGGTTGCAAACTAGTCGGTCAGCAATGCTTCTTGAACCGACTAACTCATCAAATTATTTTTGTATAAGCTACTGTTTACTCTTAGTCGGTCTAAGAACGTTCATCGACCGACTAGATGCCAAACTAGTCGGTCAGTACTTGTTCATGGACCGACTAACTCTAGAATCCTATTTTCGTTCAGGAGTTACTGTTTGCACTTAGTCGGTCTGCGTTGGTCGACCGACCGACTAGTTGCCAAACTAGTTGGTCAGTGGTTGTTCTTTGACCGACTAACCAGTGTTAAAACCCTAATTTCTGGGCAGCCGCCAGCCCAACCTATAAATACCCCTCCCAAACGACTTCTTCTTGTCCAACACGACCCTAAGCCCTAGTTTCACCCCCATTGAGCCCCCATCTTCCTCCAAGCTCCATTCCTTCATTCCAAACCCTAAATCCATCATCCAATCCATCCATCTACTCTATCTACCCCTCATCTTCCCCAAATCTCCATCAAAATCCATCAAATCCCCAAAATCCCCCAAAACCCTAGTTTCCTCAAACTTCTCCATTAGCTTCCAGATCTGGTCCTAGGGTTCCCCGGAGTGTTTCTTCCGCCTCCTCTCGCGATTCCCCGTAGGCTAGCATCCGCGGAGACGAACTTTCGTAACCGTTCTCCCCGGTGATAGGCAAGTGAAACTTGCATCTCTTGATTTAGGCCATGTCTTAGGCCATTTACCTTGCTTTAGCGTAAAAGAGACTAGACGGTGAAAGGATAGCCGTTTAGACGCCATTGACCTAGCTTGACAACGAAGCTTGGTCCGTCACCTTCATCATGCTTGTATGTCACGTTTACTTTCCCTAAACGGTACGCGTATTAACTGTTCATGTCATCCATGCATCCTTAACTGTTATTGCATTTCGCCTGTCACGTTTAATTTAATTAACGGTACGCGAATATGTTCATGTCATTGCATTTCGCCTGTCACGTTTAATTTAATTAACGGTATGCGAATTATCTGCTCATGTCAATGCATGCTTGAATACTCATCGTGATTGCGTAGCATCGCTACATACTAGTGTTACTTGTTCCGGCTAGGTGCACCCCTACGCCATACTTATCAAATACACTTTCTGGCTCGTGTTCCAGAAGACGAGCTCATCACAGCCTGCGGGCAATAGGGCACTCGTTGAGTGATCCCTTGTACTTGATACTTGAACACAGCCTGCGGGCAATAGGGCACTCGTTGAGTGATCCCTTGTACTTGTACTTGTTACTTGACATTACATGTCACAACAACCCCTTGCCGCTTGTACTACACTTTACCTTACTTGTTACTTGACATTACATGTCACCCCTACCACTTGATACTTGTCACTTGTACTCTCCTTTACCTTACTTGTTACCACCGTACTTTACTTGCCATGCACCATGTTTTAATTGCTAGGTTGCTAGTTTACCATTATTCCCGTTTCCTTGCACAAGTCGTTCGACTTGCTGACATGTGCCCCTTTTCTCTTTTGGGTGACACATGTTAGAGCCCGAGCCTGAGTTACTTGTTGGGGACGAGGTGTTTGCTGACGCCGAGCCCGTGCTTGCGTTTGACGGGGAGTACGTGGACACTGGGGACCAGTCCTAGTGTCCTCGTTGTGTTTTACTTTTATTAGACAGTTGTTTTGTTATCGGTGCGTAGCACCCATACTTGTTGTTGTGGCATCTTTTGTTGGCCTTGTTCTGGGCCTTTAGACTCTTTTCTTTTAGCCTGGTGGCTTTTCTGGATGTTGGACTTTTGTTGATGTTGGACATTTTGTGAGATGTGGAATTTTATTTCAGTCTCTCCTTGTGTTATTATTGTTATTCTGTTGTGGTTACAGGGACCTGTTTATGTATTGTGGACGCTTATCGGGTTTGGGGCTTCACAGCTCCACTCTCGTGCGGACCTTTTCACGTCTCGCCTCCATTTTAGGGAAGCGGGTCGTGACAGGTTTTAGTGGTGGCCCATGCAGGTCCTTCTGTAACTGCGATTTTTGGAATAGCGATAATAATATTAGAATGTCCAATAAATTAAGTTCGACGTCCGAGTCATAAGCTATGAGTCTAATCTGATTCGTTTTCTGTGTCACTAGATGGCAGGAAGGCGTTTCACCCGTGGTGGGGGCAGTGGTGCGCTCCCTCATGATGAGGAGCCTGAGCGGGAACCCACCAGCGGTGAGATGATGCGGATGATGTTGCAGATGATGCAAGTGCAGCAGGGCGTGCTTCTGCAAGTCCAGAATGCTCCACCTGCTCGAGCTGCCCGGGCTCTTCCGGATGCCCCATGCTCTGAGCCAGGAGCGAAGCAATTTCGGGAGCTGGGTCCCGCATATTTTGATGGTTCTGAGGGTCCTCTGGCTGCCGACGAATGGATAAGGAACATTGAGGATAACTTGGCAATGGCGAAGATTAACCCGGCTGGATGGGTTGATCTGGCTAAGAGGCAGCTGAAGGATAACGCCAGGAATTGGTGGGATGCTGAAGAGAAGATGCTGGTGGAGCCGATCGTCTTGGCTACCTTCAAGTCCAGATTCGATGGAGAGTTCTTCCCGAAGGCTGCTCGGCAGGTGATGCTGCAGCGCTTTATAGATCTGAAGTAGGGGAGCTTGTCGGTGGATCAGTACCACCAGGAGTTCACGAGGCTCAGTCGGTTTGCACCTAAGATGGTGCAGGATGCCGATGAGAAAGCTCAGCGATTTCTCCAGGGACTTGCCTTGGAGCTTCAGAGCTTTGTGACCTCTTCTGACTTGGAGACATATCAGAAGGTTCTAATTGCTGCGAGGCGACAGGAGTTGAATTTGAATCAGAGGAAGGGACATGTTTCCGGAGCTGGGAAGAGGCCTATGGAGCAGGCCAGGGCGGTGGTTAGGCCTGGTTTCAAGCCTAGTCATCCGGTGCAGTTCAAGAGGCCAGGAGGGCCTATCCTGAAGACTTGCCATTTCTGTGGCAAGACTGGACACCTCAGGGATCAGTGTAGGAGGTTTCTAGGACAGTGCATTGTCTGCGGAGATCCTGCCCACACCATCCGGGAGTGTCCGAAGTCGAGGCAGCCTTGGCGGGCTCCTATTGCAGCACAGCCGTTGCAGCAGCGAGCTCCTGTGCCCGTTGGACGTGGAGCGCCCCTTGTTCCACAGAGACAGGCCTTTCGGCGGGCTGTTCCGCCGAGAGGGCAGGCCTTTCTGATGACTGAGGAGGAGAGCATGGCCGTGGATGAAGTTATTGCAGGTAACGCTCATTCTAGCTATTTATCTCCCTTAGTTAGTTGATTTTTGATTACATTGGTTGCTTGCTCATGATTGGTTGCTAGACTAGGATTTGATTGTTAATTGCTTGTTAGGTGTGGTTTTGGTTTGCACGTTTCCTGCACGGGTCCTCTTTGACTCTGGTGCATCGATGTGCATTTTGGCCCGGAGCTTCGTGGAGAAGCATTCCTTGTCGACGTCCTCTCTTCCTAAGAGTTGGAATATCGTCACAGGGAACGGTGTAGTCTCGGTGCATCGTGGGTGCAATTCTTGCCCGTTGGTGGTTTGTGGACGTGAGCTTTGTGCTGATTTCATTGTCCACGACATCATCAACTATGATGCAGTTCTTGGGATGGATTGGCTTGCGAGCTTCTATGCTACGATAGACTGCAGGAGGAAGAAGGTGGTGTTCGAGATTCCCGGACACCCAGTGTTTGAGTTCAGTCGTGGTAGCAGTTCGCTTGGTCCTGTCAGATTTCGGGCCAGGCCGGTGGAGGCTGTGGCTATGCAGATGGAGCTGGAGTGGCCAGCTGTGGTGCGAGATTTTGGCGACGTCTTCCCCAAGGAGATGTCTGGTTTGCCGCCTGATCGAGCTCTGGAATTTTCTATCGATCTTGTTCCAGGTGCGCAGCCGATTTCGAAGGCGCCGTATCGTATGGCACCTGCTAAGTTGGAGGAGTTGCGAAAGCAGTTGGATGAGCTTTTGCAGAAGGGTTATATTAATCCTAGCGTGTCTCTGTGGGGAGCACCGGTGTTGTTGGTTAAGAAGAAGGATGGTTCGCGTCGCATGTGCGTGGACTATCGGGAGTTGAATGCGGTAACCATTAAGAATAAATACCCGTTGCCTCGCATCGATGATATTTTTGATCAGCTTGGAGGTTCGAGGGTGTTTTCTAAATTGGATTTGAGGAGTGGTTACCATCAGTTGAAGGTGAAGAAGGGAGATGTTCCGAAGACAGCGTTCAGGACGAAGTATGGACACTATGAGTTCGTGGTTATGCCTTTCGGCGTAACTAACGCGCCCGCAGTTTTCATGAATCTGATGAACCTGATTTTCTACGACTTCTTGGATAAGTTTGTCGTTATCTTTATTGATGACATTCTGATCTATTCGAAGTCGGAGGAAGAGCATGCCTCGCACTTAAGGACGGTGTTGGAGATTCTGAGGAAGCATCGTTTGTATGCTAAGTTTTCGAAGTGTGAGTTTTGGTTGGATCGAGTTGCTTTTCTCGGGCATGTGGTGACTGGAGATGGTATTTCAGTGGATCCCGAGAAGATTCGGGCCATCAGGGAGTGGCCTGTTCCGTCGTCAGCGTCTGAGATTCGGAGCTTCCTTGGACTTGCTGGTTATTATCGGCGATTCATTAAGGACTTTTCTCGTATTGCTGAGCCGATGACCAGGTTGACGCGGAAGGATATTGCTTATGTTTGGTCGGATGATTGTGAGAGGGCTTTTGGTGTTCTGAAGGAGAGGTTGACGAGTGTCCCTATTCTGGTTGTGCCTGATCGCATCGGTGGATTTGAGATCTTTTGCGATGCTTCTGGCAAGGGTCTCGGTTGTGTTTTGCATCAGCACGGGCACGTTGTGGCGTATGCGTCTCGTCAGCTTAAGGTTCATGAGAAGAATTATCCGACGCATGATTTGGAGTTGGCTGCCGTTGTGTTTGCTCTTAAGATTTGGAGGCACTTCTTGCTGAGTGAGAAAGTGAAGATTTTCACCGATCACAAAAGCTTGAAGTATATTTTCACTCAGAAGGAGCTCAACATGCGACAGCGTCGGTGGTTGGAGCTTATGGCGGATTATGAGATTGATTTGCAGTATCACCCTGGCAAGGTGAATGTGGTTCCGGATGCTTTGAGTAGGCTTCCAGCGGTGATGATTTTGACCTCGCAGTGGAGATTGCAGCAGGATTTTTGTGAGTCTGGTGTGGAGATTGTTCTTCCTGGAGAGGCTTCGTCGTTGATGTACATGCAGGTACAGTCGACGATCGTGGATCGGATTAAGGCTGGCCAGGCTGAGGATCTGAAGTTGGTCAGGATTCGGGAGATGGTGGAAGCCGGTCTGCGGACTGACTTTTTGATTCATGAGGATGGCTCGCTGAGGTTTGGAGCCAGGTTGTGTGTGCCTGCTGGGGATATCAGAGAGGAACTGATGGTGGAGGCACACAGTTCGCCGTATTCTGTGCATCCTGGTGGCACCAAGATGTACCAGGATCTTCGTCTGAATTATTGGTGACATGGTATGAAGAGGAGCGTGGCTCAGAGTGTAGCCAAGTGTTTGGTTTGCCAGCAAGTGAAGGTGGAGCATCAGCGTTCGGCCGGGTTGCTACAACCGCTACCGATTCCGGAGTGGAAGTGGCAACACATCACTATGGATTTCGTGACTGGACTACCTCGGAGTCCGAAGCAGAATGACGCGATTTGGGTGATCGTAAATCGATTGACCAAATCTGCGCATTTTATTCCGTTCCGAGTGGGACAATCCACTGAGGCGCTAGCGAGGAGATATATGGAGGTAAAATCCTTTTACTCTCCGTTCTATTTCCTTTTTCCTAGTTTAGATAGTGATGTAACGTGAATCATGCAGGAAGTTGTGCGACTTCATGGAGTCCCCGTGAGTATCGTGTCTGACAGAGACACGAGGTTCACATCTCAGTTCTGGCAGAGTTTGCAGAAGAGCTTGGGTACGCGTCTGAGTTTCAGCACGGCGTACCATCCGCAGACGGATGGCCAGTCCGAGAGGACGATTCAGATTTTGGAAGACATGCTGAGGGCGTGCATGTTGGATTTCAAGGGTTCGTGGGAGGACCATCTACATCTGGTAGAGTTTTCCTACAACAACAGCTTCCAGGCGAGTATTGGCATGGTGCCTTTCACCGCTCTTTATGGGAGGAAATGTCTCGCCATTGAGTTGGGATGACGTTGGAGATCGGGAGTTGTTGGGACCTGAGATGATCGTGGAGGCCGTGGAGATCGTCAGGAATATTCGGGAGAGGTTGAGGATTGCTCAGGACCGTTTTAAGCATTGGGCTGATGCTAAACGTCGTCCTTTGGAATTTCAGCCGGGCGACCATGTGTTCTTGAAGATTTCCCCGAATCGTGGTGTGATTCGTTTTGGGAAGCGTGGGAAGTTGAGCCCGCGATACATTGGACCATTTGATGTTTTGGAGAGGGTTGGCGAGGTAGCTTATCGCTTGGCCTTGCCGCCATCTTTGGAAGGAGTTCACAATGTTTTCCATGTGTCGCAGCTTCGTCGATACATTAGCGATCCGTCTCATGCGGTGGATTTTTCGGAGATTACCGTTCGCCCCGATATGACGTATGACCAGCATCCAGTGCAGATTCTGGACAGGCGTCAGAAATCGCTTCGGAACAAGATTGTCAATCTTGTGAGGGTGATGTGGCGACACGGTTCACCTGGAGAGTCTACTTGGGAGAATGAGGATGAGATGCGAGAGCGTTTCCCACTTTTGTTTCCGGACTCGTGAGTTTTTGGAAATTCCGAGGACGGAATTTTTCTTAAGTTGGGGAGGATGTAACGACTGCTTTTCATGTATCTGGATTTAATATAATATAATATATGTTTTGGTGGATTTTCTCCTCTTGTGTGGTTTTCGTCTCCGTAGATTTCATTTTCGATCGATTCGTCGTATTTTCTCGCTTCTTCCTTAGGATTGTCGATTTCGAAGTATGTCACTCGTGACGGACTTCATAACGGTCGTATCTAACTGTTAGATCAAGCCTAGGAGTCTTAGGAATCGATCCCGGGGCCTCGCGCTCCGTATCGGTACTTTTCTGTGCTCATTAGCCGGTGTAAGAAGGGCCACCGACCGACTAGATGACGATCCAGTCGGTCGGCAATCCTTCTTGGACCGACTAGTTAGCTTTCTAAATTTCTCAGGAGTTACTGTTTATCGTTAGTCGGTCTAAGAACGTTGGTTGACCGACTAGGTTGCAAACTAGTCGGTCAGCAATGCTTCTTGAACCGACTAACTCATCAAATTATTTTTGTATAAGCTACTGTTTACTCTTAGTCGGTCTAAGAACGTTCATCGACCGACTAGATGCCAAACTAGTCGGTCAGTACTTGTTCATGGACCGACTAACTCTAGAATCCTATTTTCGTTCAGGAGTTACTGTTTGCACTTAGTCGGTCTGCGTTGGTCGACCGACCGACTAGTTGCCAAACTAGTCGGTCAGTGGTTGTTCTTTGACCGACTAACCAGTGTTAAAACCCTAATTTCTGGGCAGCCGCCAGCCCAACCTATAAATACCCCTCCCAAACGACTTCTTCTTGTCCAACACGACCCTAAGCCCTAGTTTCACCCCCATTGAGCCCCCATCTTCCTCCAAGCTCCATTCCTTCATTCCAAGCCCTAAATCCATCATCCAATCCATCCATCTACTC
>JAULAV010006550.1:0-27465 GCA_030789695.1 Scilla litardierei | reverse complement strand
CATTCATTCTTATTTATGTTGACGACATCCTCATCACGGGCTCTTCCCCCAATTTTGTTCGACAATTTATTGGGTAGTTGGCACAAGAATTCACGTTGAAAGATCTTGGTGACATATCTTACCTCTTAGGGCTAGAGAGCCAACGCGGCTCGCAGGGCTGCTTCATCAAGCAATCCAAATACACAAAGTAACTCCTTCAGAAGGTTGGCCTCTCCAACTGTAAGCCGAGCCGAACTCCTGTCGCTTCAAAGCGACCGCTCAACAAATCGGATCCTCCTCTCGATGATGGCTCATACTATCGCAGTTTCGTCGGTGCCCTACAATATCTTACATTGATCCGACCCGATATATCGTTTGTCGTTAATTAGGTCTGTCAATTCCTCCATGCAATGCGTGCTTCCCATCTCACTGCTGCTATGCGAATCCTTCGCTATCTTCAAGGCACACCAACTCATGACATTCTTCTTTGTCTGAGCACTCTTTCACTCATCGCCTTCTCCGACGCTGATTGGGCTGGAGACCTGACTGATCGATGATCTATCAATGTGTTCTGTGTCTTTCTTGGCAAGAACCCAATCACATGGAGCGCTAAGAAGCAACCATCCATTGCCCACAGATCGACAGAGTCTGAATACCGGTCTCTTTCTCTTACTGCTAAAGAGATTATCTGGCTGCAACTTACTGTCCGACCTAAATGTTCCTTTCCAAGATAAGCCGCTTATTTGGTGTGATAACAAATCGGCTATCTCCATCTCTTCCAATCCGGTGTTCCACTCCCGAACCAAACACTTCACAGTGGACTACCACTTCATCAGAGAGCAAACTATATTGTGCAATATTCAAGTGCGACACACCTCCACCGAAGACAACCATGCAGACATCTTTACCAAGAGTATCCCAGCGGATCGTTTTGAACTTCTACGGGCCAAACTGTTCGTCATCTCTGTCGATCAGTTTGGATGGTGTATAAGGAAAGTAGACTAAATCCCCCCAAACCCGGGATCACATCAATGGCATTTAATGCTGATTGTGACTCGATACAACATACCACATGGTGTAAAGATTATAAGGAAAGTAGACTAAATCCCCCAATGACCGGGATCACATCAATGACATTCAATGCTGATTGTGTCCCGATACAACGAACCACATCTTGTAAAGATCCGCGTTTATTAGTTACCAAACGAACATGATTCATATCGTCCTCCTGTAGATTACTACTATACCATTAATGATTTGTATATTTAAACACATCAAGAGAAATGAAAAGATTACTTGTTTCTTTTCTATCTTTTTCTCCCCTCATTTAATTTCTTTAGTCTGGTGGTTAGGCTAATCATCTGGGAGAAAGAAAGATTGACATTGTAGAAGAGGTGAACATCTGAGTTACAAAAGGACATTGAAATTGTATCAAAGTCACATTGGGACATCATCACAGGATTTGAGGTTGATCTAGGAGTTACTAGTGTTAAGAAAAGGCTCTCTCTTATTCCTCTTCTTCCCAGTTTTTAAATAACTTCTATTTAATACAGTCGCTGTCTGAACCCCGGCCTGTTTTAATTGGCCGAGAGATAAGGTCCAAAGACTCAAACTCCATCAGGTGATGAGGAAACATCAAGACAGTTTGTTTGTACATCATAATTAAGTAGGCAGCTTACCTGCCCACCTTGTTTTATGGCCAGCTTAACTGAGATAACGAATGTACGTGTGATTTTCATCACTGAGGCATAGCTATACTGTCATTTTCTCCTTACATTCCCTTTCATTTTGGCCGGAGAGCCATTCTATTGGTCCTACATGCATGCTATACGTGGAACTTGGACGGATATTATAAATTACATTGACATCTTCTCTTCACTAGTGGAGATCCTCGTGGTCTATCGAGTTGTTAGCCAGACGTTAATATATCCATCCTATCTCTATCTGGAGCCCTCTTCAGCATTATCCAGAGGGCTAGAAAAGTGTTGGCATTGAATTCTGGCATTGTGGGTCGCTGGGGAATCGTAACCATTATGTATAGGTTTTTTTAGAATAAACAGCTTAAGTAGAGTATCAAATTGGTAAACATATGCTAATAGTCTAATGGTTATGCTAGTTGGTTTACATGAAAACGACTGACAATCCAAGGTTGGTTACCCAATCCAGCTGCAGGTTTCGGGTACAAATTCTCTTGAACCACTATTGGTTTTTATATTGTAGCAAGTCTGGCAATAGAGGTTTGGATGGATTCAAGGGCAACATCTTACTGAATTGGCCCTATTAGGATTTTTAAGCTACTATGGAAATGCTTAGCATTACAGTTGATGGAATGGGGAAACATTACAGCTGGGTGCATTTGATTTATGACAGAAGTTTGTCTAGAGTTTGACTAATTATAATTCATCAAATGGTAATCTATTTATAAATAGAAGAATTTGTATAATCTTGAATTATTGCTTATGAATTCTTGAGTAGAAAGCACATCAAATTATAAGCATCTATATCTATACTGCCACAAACAGAGTGTGTTGAGATTTTGGTTCCATCGCGTTTTAGTTTCGAAAAATATTGTTTTGTGTCTGCCACTTTTATTTCCAAAGTACTATTTTAGCTTGATCTTGTTCTCCACAAATTGTCCATAACGCAAATTTTTTTAGAAGCAAAATGTAATATGGATTTTCTACATACAACATGTATTATTTTGGCTCCATCTCTCAGTATAAAACTCGGATGAAGCCGATTGACCATGTTAAAAGTTAGACTTTTAAAGGAATCTGTTACATCCTTGGGCTGGCCCTTGAGGAACAGAAAAATTCGCTCTGAGATTATGAAGCCCGCATGAGAAACATCCTGGTCTACCCACAAAACCCACAAAAGAGGTTAGTCGCTTGCCTGGTCAAAGCCCACTCATAATCTGCCTGTTGAGCTTCCGTAGCTTAAGGAAGTGGTTGCTTATGGGCTCATTAATGGCGGAATGAGTAGACAATGGTTATGCCTATCTTTTAGGGATGGTCATGCCGCCATAATGGGTGACCGTTATTCGCCAACGGCACTGAGGATACGCTTCTACTTATAAATATAAGAAAGAAAAACAGTACAAGGAACACTCTAGAGGTACAGAATATTAGATACTCTGACAATCCTGTTTTCTACTTTCCACTCTTATATTTCTTCATCCAAAGCTCGGTGTGGCTAGCTCAAGTTGATCTCCCTTAGGTTGATCTTGACAGCTTCGAGATCACTTAAGTCGATATTAACTTAAGCATCAGAGGTGATTGGGGTTGGAACCCAGATCCGACCTCACTAACGTGTTTCTGTGGTGCAGATCGTTCGAGCTTCGACCCATAAAGTAGGTCGAAGGGTCGTGGTCTACGACCTAGAGGAAGGTCGAGCTCCAGCACAGTAGCTCGAAGCTTAAAGCCTACACGACCCGGGTTCCATTTACTGCAGGTCCCACTCAACAGCTGACGAGGCTCCACCTCATCAGAGGCGTCTAAGTCAGCCCACTTTACTGTTGGCCGGAAACCGTCCATCACCAGTTTGTGCCGTCTGTGGAAAATCAACATTGTCAACATCCCGAAGTAACAACCAAGCAATGTCGATTGGCCCACCAATACATGACCTATCCTTGGCATGAATGAGGATGCACAAAACGTCGAAGATGATGTTGGATCTTCGTCAGAAGGGGTACCAAGTGTACAACTGGTCTCTCAAGAGCAGTTTGACAAATTCACCGAGATAGTCAATGCCAACATTGCTGCATTGACTGCTGCCATTCGACAAATCACTCAACAACCACTTCAGGTGGCTGCGATGCAGCCATCTCTCAATCCAGCGCAAGCCCCTGCGGGGCATGGTTTACGCCAAGAAGCCATAGCGGCGGGGATCCAAATCCTCACCAGTAAGCTAACCCTCTGCTCAATGTCACCCCCCACATCTCACCGATGAACCGGGGTCGGCAACAGTAATGGAGGTCACGACGGCCAAAGGAGTGGCAACAACAACCGCTCATCTGGCTACCCAATAGGACCGTGGCCCTCCAATAACGGGCAAGCTACTCGCAGCGGCATGGAACAATCGAGGGATCGTTGCACCTAGGATCACAACTGCAGTCCTACGAGGCCCACGATTGGGCAGAAGTGAAAGAGTCGCGAGGAGAACCATCTTCCTCAGAATTCTCCTAATCGCCTAAGAGGAAGCCTAGTCAATTCTTCCAGTGCCTTTATGTGTCGACGGACTCACCGTTGTGAGGAAGAACAACATCCAATTGTCCTAGCTCCTGGCAGACAGACCCCTTTGAAGGAGAACATTACATCTGCCCCCTCCCGCTACCAAAGTTCAAGATACCACCTCTAAAGCTGTATGATGGTATAGGCGATCCATGGGAGCACGTCCGCAGATACCAACGCGTGATGGAGCTACTTGGAGCCGACAAGCCATACCTATGTCGTGCCTTCCACACCACTCTGACCAAGGTCGCGGAGGAATGGTACAATGGGCTACCCGATTGTAGCATCGGGTCTTTTGATGACTTGTCTAAGATCTTTTGCAGGCAGTTCAAGGCAGGACGATATCTGAAACAGAAGGCATCCCACCTGTTCACTTTGGAGCAAAGGGAGAAAGAGACACTGTAAGATTTTGTCAAGCGCTTTAACAATGAAATGCTGCATATTGAAGGCACCACGGATGATACAATCACCACAGCTCTCACTCAGGGAATTCAATGTGAAGATTTGCTGAAGTCTCTGCATCAACAGCTGCCGAGTAATTTCGAACAACTGTTGAGTAGGGCAGATTGATTCATGACCTCAGAGGAGGCACTCACTGCCAAAAAGAAGAACTCTTCAAAGCGCTATGGAGAGACAAGGCGAGAGGCCCGACCGTGAGACATTTGATCGCGATCCCTGAGAAGGGACCAGAAGATGCTAATAAAAACCACAGTGCACGGGTCGTGTGTAGTCGCTTTCGGGTCGAACACGAGGAGGCGGTCAATGAGTATTGGTTTTTTATAGGTCTTCGGATGAAAGCTACGCGATAGTCACGGTGATTGGTCGGTGAATGGTAGAAAAGTGTGATCAAGAGGTAAGAGCTCTAGGGCATGGGGAATCCCCACCATTTGACTAGGGTTAAGGTCAAACCAATAATTAACGAGTTGCCGGGTTCATTGGGACTCGGGAGAGGTCATGTGACCTAAGGGCATTCACTTATCCCCCACTGTCGTGATGCATGATAGGTTATTCATTTATGTCATGTCCTACCCCCGGCCTGCTGTCGCGATGCAATGATAGGCCAACCCAACCTACACCGATGTCAGGGGTCTTCGATGCATCGGTGCACGTCGAGCGCATTACGCTCGATGAATATCCCCAATCTTCCTCCCGTCCATAATGGCGTTCGAGGATCCGACCTACATTGGGAGAGCTCTAATCGGTGTCCGTTGGCGTTCAGTCACACCAATAGTATGGATCGTCGTATGGATCGGATCCCCGGATCGGTCTCGACTTTTGATCGGCGGCCGACCCGATCGCCCCGAAGGGAGGGGTCGAATTTACGATGATAATACTCGTCCCAATGTACCCCTAATCTCTACTACCCCAACAACCAAATCAGTTATTTGGTTCAACCCATGGCCCTAATCCAATGGGGTTCATCCCATTACGCTAGATAAAAATTACTCACTACCCATCGCAATAGAAGGATTTTCTAGCGATAGGTAAGCGCTCAAAGCCATAGATTCAAGCTACAACAACAATAGATGGTAAAACAAGGCAGCAATAACAAAGAGAAAAAGATTATATTGACCAATGATAGAGTATTACACTAACAATAGATTAGAACAATGAAAAATAACTAAATAAAGAGGTTCGAATTCTTACAAAACGGCCAAAAACCCTAGAAAAGATAGAAAAACTGCTGAAAACAAGCTTCCCCACGCAGGAGGATGAAGGGGCGCTTATATACGCGCGCCCAAAAGACAAAAATAACCCCCATATCCGACCTAGAAATCGTGGGAATGGGGTTGACATGACCGTGTGATGAAACGACGCGGTCGCGTCATTCCCTTAATGAATGGAGAACATGGGGTCAGCCACGCGATCACGTCGATTTAAACGCGGCCGCGTTGAAGATAATCACACGTCCGCGTGGTCTGTTGATGTGGTCGCGTCGTTCTGCTCTTGATGTGGTAGTTTTGCGACCGCGTTGTCCTAGCTCACGTGGGCCGTGAAAGTCTCTGATCTTCGTTCTTCACTTCACTCCAAAAGTCTTCTGACGCAGCTGTTTGGTGGAAATTGACACGACCGCGTCATTGATGTTTCTTTGGCGGATTGACGTGGCCGTGTGGATATAGTGCCACGGACGCGTGGAGCTCTATGCTTCACAAAATTCTTCTCCCTTGCGCAATTGACTCCCCGGCTTCGCTCCTTTGGCCTCTTTGCGCTAAGATCTTTCCATATGATCCCAAATCGGCATATATCTCCTGCAAAGCATATGAGAGACCACAAAAGCAAAAGAAGATACAAAAACGGGGAAAACATGGAGGAATAGAGAATGAAACTGTGTAAAAACGTGCATGAAAAAGAGTGGAAAACTATATACAATAAACACTCATCAAAATCCCCTATGCTAAACTCTTCTTTGTCCTCAAGGAAGACAAAGGAGAGCGTAGGTCGGAGGAATGCAGTCAACATGCAAATGATACGATTAAGCTTCGAGAGTTTTCAAAAATCGAGAATATACACGTGAGTGAAATGAAAATTCGAATTCGAGAAACCAAAACGCTCGGAAATCTTTCCGTCGGTGAGAATATGTTCCTAGGACGTCATTCCTAATCAAAACGCCAATCGATATACTAGGCGATGACCATACTCGCATTCTAAGACATTTCCTCTAACCCGACCTTAGATTGAGCGTGTAGGAACCTAAGCTATACAATGGTCGAGGATGGGATAAGTGTTGGATGCAACGATCTAGAACTTCTTGTTTGATGATAACAGACGTGTCTGAACGATTTGATGTGTTTGTTAAGTGTATGCAGGAGTGGCGATCACGTAAATCTCCAAATAGATGACTTGGTCAATTTGATGGAGGAATTGCTATACACATAGCAAATTGGAAGATGGAGAAATTGCTATTCATATGGCAAAGTGGACTTGGTCCAATATGGTGTGTGATGGAGAGAATCACATTGGATTTGCTCATATCTATTTGTATCTATCTCAAATCCTACCACATTCAAATTCAAATCCAATTACTTGTCCTATTCCTATTTGAATGTCTATGACATCAAACCAAATCCCCTAAATCCAATTCAAACACCATCTTCAAGATCCTATTCCTATCTCCATTAAGATTCCCCCTTGGCCGCACTTCTCCATCCCATCCAATGACTAGGGATCCTCTTGGCCGCAACCTAAACCCTAGCCATCACCCTATTTAACCCTCCTCTCCAAGCCATCATAGCGTGTCGGCCAAACTAAAACTCCTAAGGCTAAATATTGCGGCCAACCAAAGTATTAGCCCAAGCTTCAAACAACCCTATTTCAGAAATCATCCTAAGATCTTGAAGCAACTTTGTCGCAAGCCTATATGCTCACCATCATTTTAGCTGCAACTCTCTAGCATCAAGTCCCACGGTTGAGCAACAAGCAAGAGACAAGCCGCAACAAGAGACTTCAAAGAATATGGTGTTCTAATTTTTCCCCAAGGCTCAGTCGCATTGTTTGACTAATCAAGGCACAAGTTTCAAAGTGCTCAGCTGCAACAATTGCCTATCATTGAGGTGTGATGATTGAAAGATCAGCCGTTTAAACATCATCTTCGACTGCAGAGGAGGCCGCATAATTAAGCTGCTTGGTGTTGCAGACAACACACAAGTAGCCGCACTAGCCACGAGCTTGCCAACCCTTGCAACTCCAGTGCCATCCAAGCAAGTGCCACAAGTTTCTATTGAAGAGACTTGCCTATTGCCGCAACATTGAAGGGACTTGCCTATTGCCGCAACATTGAGGGACTTGCCAATAGCCGCAACCTGGTTGCAATGCGAGCGAGGACGAGACGACGACATCAACATCAGAAGCGATCTGACCCGTGCTGAACGACAGAGACGACACGCCATCACAAACTGATCTATTCTAAACTCTGATTATTTTATTTGTGATATTTGTGTGTAGATCTCTGTAGGGAAAACTTTACCAGTGCTACATTTTGGGGTTTTGTCTAGTTGGTCTAGACAAGATGGACTTGGCTAGTTGGGATTAGCCAATAGAAAGCTTTTATTAGGATTAATCTTGTTGAACACATGTGTTGTGGGATACTGAGAGCCTGACGAGTGTAGAGATGTAAAGAGGTGCTCTAGTCGTGCTCTTGCTTATGGTTGTAACTATTACATTATTAATACTAGTATCTGCTTTAGGAGATGGACGTAGGTCGTGGTGTCGACCAAACCATGGTAAATCTGCTGTGCATATCTATGATTGCTTATTGTTTACTCTGTCTGTGCTTATAACTGCGTGTGATTGTTCGTGGGTTGCATTAATATTTTTATTAGCCTATTTACCCCCAGGCTACGATCCAGATCCAACAAGTAGTATCTAAGCCAATTTAGAGGATCTAGTCTAGATTTTTAGATGACCATGAATATATTTGATTCTACATTTGCTGAAGGTCAGTTTATAGCTCGTCCCCCTAAATTTAATGGAGTTTATTTTGCATATTGGAAGGTTAGGATGATAATCTATCCAGTGTCTATAGATTATGATGTGTGGGATATTGTTGAAAATGGTTATAATCCGCCCACTATTAAAATTGAAGACACTATAATGATTAAGCCTAAGGATATATGGGATGCCTCTGATAAAAAGATTTATTCTTTAAATGGCAAATCTATGAATGCGCTTATATGTTGTCTTGATAAATCAAAGTTTAATCGTATCTCACATTGTTTAACTGCGCAGGAAATATGGCATACGCTGGAGTGACACTTGAGGGAACGTCACAAGTGAAAGAGTCTAGACTTGCCCTGCTGAGCATAGAGTACGAGAGCTTCTGCATGCTTCCATCAGAATCCATTTAAGCGATGTTTGCGCGATTCACCGACATCGTCTACAAGTCTAGCTCACTCGGTAAGCCATACTCTAGCCATGAACATGTGAGGAAAATTTTAAGGGCGCTGCCAAGTTCGTTCAAGCCTAAAGTCACTGCCATCTAAGGAGCCAAAGATATTTCACAGATGAGGATGGATGATTTGATAGGTAATTTAATGTCATACGAGCTTAAGCTACAGAATATAGATGCTAGAGAGAAATTAGAGACGAAAGAAAAAGAAGCAAAACCACTAGCTCTTCAAGCTATAGGATATAATGAAGGTAAAGATGAGAACATAGCGCTAATGGTCAAAAATTTCAGAAAGTTAATCAAAACCAAGCAAGGAAGAGCAGAAATGGAACCTAGGTTTAACCGTTCTAATAACTCTAATTCTGCTAAAAATTCCTCTGATCAGATTGCTACTCAAAAAGTTATGTGTTATAGATGCAAGAATAGAGGACACTTGATGAGAAACTGTCCACAAGAAACGGCTAATGTTGCAGACAAGAAAGGAAAAGCCGTGGTGAGAACGTGGGACATGATGTGGAGGATGAAGTTGGCATCAATCTTGCTCTGATGGGAAAACACGATGAGTTAATTTCAGTTACTAAAGCTGAACTTCTTATTATTTGCACAGAGATGCAAGATAAAATTGTAGAGCTAGAATTTACCGCAGATGACTATAGAAATAGTAACTTTGAGTTGCAACAAGAAAATTGTGATTTCTTTAAAGAAATTGAAAGCTTGAAAGAAGAACTTGTTGCATATAACGCTACTATTAATTTTCTAAAAATGGGAAAGCTCACATGTCTGAAGATACTGAATGTCTCTCTTGTCCATCTTTGATAAATGAGATTAGCATGCATAAGCAAGATTTGATTGAACTTAAAACTGAAAATGAATTGTTTACTAAAAAGATTAGCATGCTAAATCATGAGCTTAAAGAAAAAATGATTGCTTTTTAAAAGAAAGAAGAGGAAAACAAGAGAGCTTTCATTAGTAAATGCACTTTGATTGTGAATGAGAATTCTATCTTGAAATCGAAAGTCACCAATCTAGAATTGTCATTAAAGAGATTTTCAATAGGAAAACAAAATTTGGATATTATTCTTGGAAATCAATTAATGGCAATAATAGATGTGCGCTTGGATTTGGTTCTAAAAATGTTGAAAAGTCTAAGTATAAGAAATTTCACACTGTGCCAATCAAGGCTAAAAATGTTAATGCAAAGTGCTTTACTTGTGATAGTGTTGGTTATACTTCATATCATTGCAAATATAGGAACACCAATATTAAATTCAAGCAAATATGTGTTCATAAATATTTGATGATTAACATTAGTTGACCTTGTTGGATTCCAAGGTCACACATAACATTTACCGTGTGGTAAGATGGAGATTTGGTGAGGTGCTATGGATTGAACGTTGTTGGATCTGGATCGTAGCCTAGAGGGGGGGGGGGGGGGGGGGGGGGGGTGAATAGGCTAATAAAAATTCTCGTGCAACCCGCGAGAAATCCCACGCAGTTATAGGCACAGACAGGGCAATAAAATAGCAATCACAGAGTACGCACAGATATACCCTGGTTCAGTCGTCCCCACGACCTACTCTAGCCCCCGAAAGCAAATACTAGATAGATATGTAATCATGTACAGCTACAATGAGTCAAGATCCCAAATCTACTCTCACCTAGCTCGTACGCACACCACGTGCTCTACACTCTCAATCTAGTCAGATGCTCTCCCTCTGTGACGACTCCCAAAGTCGTCAGGTCCCCAAAAAGTAACACAGATGGTAAAGTTTCCCCTACAGAGATCGCTACACCAATACAAAGATAAATAAATAGAGTTTTAGAAATGCTCAGTAATGGTGTGTCGTCTCTGTCGTTCAGCACGGCGTCAGATCAATCTGACAAGTAGTAGTCTCTGATGTCCCCTTAATACTTCGGCTCGCCTCTCGATGAAACTTGCGCCTCTTTGAGAATTACTGCAATGTGCTCCAATGTGGTAGACTCCTTAATATTTCGGCAAGTGCACTCCTCTTCAAGTTGATCTCTGAAGTTACGGCTTCTGGCTCCTCTTCTGAAGTTTGAGAGAAAACAAAAGAAAGATGCGCTCCTGAGGATTGGGCTCTTGGAGAATTATTTCATGAGAATTTCGGCCAAGCTCACAACAAAAAAAACTTCACAAAAAGTTTCGGCCTGTCATCAAAATCTCTCACACAAAAATATTTGGAATCGAAAAGAAAGCTCTTGGGATTTTTGTGGATGGCTCTTTGAGGATCAAATTTTTTTCGGCTGCCCTCAAAACAAACAAAAAACCTTGCTGACTGCTCTTTGTGCTGTGAGATTTTTTAAGGAAAGATTATAAAATTGCCATGTGCTCCTGTTTTAATTATCGAAGGGAAAGAGTTGATTTTTGGCTTGTGCTGTTGAATTGCAACCCTAATTTCGGTTGAGGCTCTCTTGATGATTGGCCAAGAAAAAGAGTTATGCTCTTTGGGATTTTTGATGGCCCTCTTCAAATATTTGTGCGGTTCTCAACAAAAACAAAAAAACCCCAAAAAAAACACAGGCGCACACCTCCCTTGGAATTTATGATTGGCTATTGGGGAAATCTTTGAACGAGCTCTCTAGGAAATTTGGATATGAGAAAAGGTGAGGCTCTTCAATTTCTTTTGGATGCTTCTCTCAGGAATTGGCAACGTGTAGCACAGAGATTTCTATTATTGAGTCGGCCACAAAGTAGGGTCTGATAAAAACTAGGGTATCAAACCAACATCAATTTATTTACAACATTTCCCTTAAGCACAACCTCCAACTTAACTTGCACCAAATATAGGTTGGTGACCTGGGTGCGTTTTTTAATGATGCTGAGTGCTCCTCCTTTTGTTCTGGGCTTTTTGGAATGATGTGGCCGATTTCTTTTTCCCTTGGCTTTTGATGATATCACATGTAGGGTATATATCTGGGAGAGATAGGGTATATATCCAAGTATTGAAAGAATTATCGTTTCGTCTTTCCTGAAACACACTTAGCACACACGTTACATATAACACAACGTTTGTCATCATCAAACTAGAGATCCTAGATCGTTGCTTCCAACAAACGTTTCATTATTTAGCTCCTTAGCCAAACGACGACGCAAAGGTATATCTTTTCTTTGAACTTAATGCATACATTCATATCATGTTTTTATTAGCATTTTTGTTTGCTTGACTTTTATTTATTTTGTGTGCTAGTTTGCTTGTTTTAGTTCTCTCTATAAAACAAAAATCAAAAATGAAAAAAAATGAAAAAGATTAAAAGAAAAAAAATGTGTGTGCTTAATGTATATCTTTTTCCTTTGTCATTCAAGTGATATTGAATGAATGAAACTCATATTCTTGTAGAAATCATTGTATTATTGTTATAGCTACATGCGCATGTTAGAATTCCTAAATAGCCATGACATGTTTAATGAATTGAATAACATGATTTCTACAACTACACTTTCACTTCCACTAGTATTGAATATTGTTGCACAATTAGAGATTCTTTTATGAAATATTGGAAAGTGAATGTAAGATGAATAATAACTGAAAATCTAAGGGATATGATATGTATTTGCCAAGGATAAAAATTGTGCTAAAAAGAATTGGTTTTCATGTTATGAAAAATGAAAAAGAAAGTAAATTGATCCGTATATAAAATGGATATAATTCATGGAAAGTATACTACACACGAGTATCCAACATATTCTTTATGGGTAATATTTAGCCTTGGTGTTAGACTCGTCAAGCAATGCCACCCACACATCTAAGAGTCCTTATAAGCTATGTTTTTGGGGTGTGTTATCTTGAACTCATTTATAATGAGATGTGGAAAATCAATCCTAGATGATTTAATATTTAAAGGAAAAGTGGATTGGTTTTGGTTGAGTTTTATGAAAGTTTCTCCCTTTGTGCTTCAACTATTTAATCATCACACTTACACGATGGTGTAGAAGTCTACGTTACACTTTTCATTGAATTTGAAGTGTTTATTCTAAGAAAAATGACATACAAGTGCTAGTTGTAATTTATAATACTTTATTTTTGCATGTGACATGACTTAGACTTCGTTTATACACTTTTGATGATAACAAAAGGGGGAGAAAATATTGAAGATTTGGTGCAGTAATGCTTATTTGTGCATATATGAATATTGGTTTAAGGGGGAGCAGTAATGAATAATTGAACATGTGTAATATATGTTCAAGGGGGATCATGACAATAGGGGGAGCATGCTAGAAACATTATTGTTGCATGCGTGTATGCTTGAACATCATTGTCACAATTGTTTGCATACATCCTCCATCACACTCTACACACACATATCACGATGATATCATTTGAATCGTAATTGCCCAAATCTTGTATTGGTTTGTCATCATCAAAAGGGGGAGATTGTTGGATGCAACGATCTAGGCCTTCTTATTTGATGATAACAAACGTGTGTGAATGATTTGATGTATGTGTTAAGCGTTTGCAGGAGTGGCGATCACGTAAATCTCCAAATAGATGACTTGCTCAATTTGATGGAGGAATTGCTATACACATAGCAAATTGGAAGATGAAGAAATTGCTATTCATATGGTAAAGTGGACTTGGTCCAATATGGGTGTGATGGAGAGAATCACATTGTATTTGCTCATATCTATTTGTATCTATCTCAAATCCTACCACATTCAAATTCAAATCCAATTACTTGTCCTATTCCTATTTGAATGTCTTTGAGATCAAACTAAATCCCCTAAATCCAATTCAAACACCATCTACAAGATCCTATTCCTATCTCCATTAAGATTCCCCCTTGGCCGCCACTTCTCCATCCTATCCAATGAATATGGATCCTCTTGGCCGCAACCTAAACCCTTGCCATCACCCTATTTAAGCCTCCTCTTCAAGCCACCATAGGGTGTCGACCAAAATAAGACTCCCAAGGCTAAATATTGCGGCCAACCAAAATATTAACCCAAGCTTCAAACAACCCTATTTCGGAAAACATCCTAAGATCTTGAAGCAACTTTGCCGCAAGCCTATATGATCACCATCATTCTAGCTGCAACTCTCTAGCATCAAATCCCAAGGTTGAGCAACAAGCAAGAGACAAGCCGCAATAAGAGACTTCAAAGAATAGGGTGTTCTGATTGTTTCACCAAGGCTCAGTCGCATTGTTTGACTCATCAAGACACAAGTTTCAAAGTGCTCAGCCGCAACAATTGCCTATCATTGAGGTGTGATGATTGAAGGAGCAGCCGTTTAAACATCTTCGCTGACTACAGAGGCGGCTGCGCAATCAAGCTGCTTGGTGTTTTCGACAACACACAAGCAGTCGCACTAGTCATGAGCTTGCCGATGACGCGTGGTCATATTTCACCTTTTGCACACGCTCTTTATAGTGGTTTCATATGCGTTTCATCTCATTCCATGTTGTATATATCACATTTTGGTTCATATTGACTATTGGGTGTATTGTTTGTATTTCAGGTAAATGTCGGCATTTCGGTGTCTTCTGGAGTCAACCTTGCTTGTCGGGACAAAAGCGTGCTTATACGGCAAAGATCCGATGGCCAAAGATGGGGATTTGAAGTTTTGGAGCTTCAACCGATCGGTTGGACAGATCCACCCGATCGGTTTGTGCACACGTATCAGACCCGAGGAGAAGCAAGGATGAGCTGACCCCACCCGATCGGTTCAGTGATCGGGTGGTCATGACAGTGTTATCTGTTTTGAGCGAAAACTCCACCCGATCGGTTGACTTTTCAACCGATCGGGTCACCTGTATCCGAAGCTTCCCAGCTCACGATCCGACGACTCATCCGATCGGTTCAGCGATCGGGTGAAGATTTTCAGAAGCTGTCACCCGATCGGTTGACCTTCCAACCGATCGGGTGGCCCTTTTTCTGCGGTTTTAGTGGGGTTTTGGACTCAAACCGTTAGGGTTTTTTGGGGGCCTATAAATATGAGAGGTTGGACGACTTGTAAGGGGTTCCCCTCTATTTTTCAGCAGTTTTCTGCCCCTTTCATGGGAGCCTTAGATTAGGTTAGATCAGGGTTTCTATTTGAATAAATCTTGTAATGGATTGATGGATTCTAATGCAAGATAAGTATTTCTTCTCTTATTTCCATTACTTTGTGTTATTTTCAATAAGCTTGATGATGAATGTTTGTTTGTATTTATTATTGCTTGCTTTCATGTTCTTCATCATTGAGTAGTTCTTGATGAACCCTAATATGGGTTAGAGTAGGATTGATGCTTGGAAAATTTCATTTGACTTGATTGTATGGCAAGTGTTTGATGGAATGTGTCAAGTGGGATGTCTAACAATCTGAGACCAACCCGTATGGCAACACACTAGATGTAGTTGGGGGTTGGGCTCCGGATGCTTGTCCCGTCAAGATCCGCTTTGATGTATTGCTAGAAATCAAATTTGACCTATTTGGCCATTAGGGTTACGCGGGGGCGTTTTATTGACATTGGCGGGATAAAGACCGCCTTTGACCGTCGGGCCAAGGGGAAATAAAACGGGAGTTTGATCCCCTAGCCACAGCTCACACCCCTAGCGTTGACATCGAGTCCTTGCACGTGGGAACGACTTGGACGAAATGTTGGGAGCTATCATTGTGGCCTTAATGCTCTCGGTTGCCGAGGGTGTTGGACATGGGAATGCCCACCGTCCAAAACCGGGAAGACCTAGCGCATCATCCTGGACACCGACCAGAATATCGGGCCCATGGGACACTAGGTACCACCTTTTGGGGCAATGTCTCACCCTGGGTTGAGTCGAATGCGAAATGTCATGAGTGCTCTAGCCTGTGTTAGCGGGGATTCATTTCTTGTCTTTTTCATTTCTTTCCTTTATTCCTACACTACCCACTCATATTATCCGCGTAGCTCTCACACAACCTAGGCGAGGCTAGTAGCCATCAAGCCATCCACCTCCCTGTGTTCGATATACCCGCACCCTACACTAACCGTGCACTTGCGGTAAAACGACACCGCGCCCTAACCATAAACGGGGCACCGGTCAAGTTTTTGGCGCTGTTGCCGAGGAGGCGTTCGGTTTGATCTTAGCTTAGCTTGGGTTCGTTAGACTACGCATAAAAACATTAAAATAAACAAAAAAAAAACAAATACAACAACCAAGAAATTCCCCCCCCACCATCATTACTATCATTTCTATATTCTTTTGTGCCACTGATATTTTTCTCTAGGTATGTATCTTTGTTGATCAGGTATTATGGATTATACTATATGGACCGCAGATTTTGATCAGAGTGATCAGACAGGAGAATACTATTTTGATCAGAATACTCAGACAGGAGGATATTTTTTTGATGACATGCATGCTTCTATGTGGGCCACAGATTTTGATCAGAACCCTCAGACGCGAGATCACCTTCTTGATGAGATGCTTGCTTGCACATCAGGTTGAAATGCAAGCCAAGATTGAAAGGGGTGATTTTCTATTGGAATCGATGAAAAGAGACATTGAAACCAATGCGCTCATGCCTAAGGCTGCAATGATTTCCAAAGGTATCAGTTCTGCTTCTTCATCTTATGGGCAAGAATTATCGCCCGTCATATTACCAGAGCCAGAATGTGCCATCGTCGATCCCACATCCTATGATACAGCTATTGCTTATGAAGGGTGATGGACGGAGAGGCAGTGGGGGGAGCAGAAATTGAATCATATGCGCGGCCAGAGGAGGACACATTTCAAAACTTATTGGAGGGCCTCTTGGAATCAGTGAGGTTCACCAGTTCAGTTAGCATTACAATAGGCGATGAATTTGAGCTACGCTTTGCAAGTTTTGTTATGAACCATGTTTCGGCTGCAGGAACAATTGAGGAAGACATCAATGTCAGTCTTGATTTTTTGGGGAGTAGACTATATTTTTGGATTACTTGCGGGCATTCCCCTCCACACGATACATCCCCAAAAGTTGACACACATGAGCAGCCAGCATCACCATTCCAGAGAGAGTCTACATTGATAGTTAATAAGGAGGCAAAAGAGCACCATGTGGAGCCAGAGCATGTTTTTGAGGAGGCCTTACACGCGGAGCCAGAGCTTATCGACGAGGAGGTCATGCATCGAGACGAGGACACAACCATTCATGAGGATCCCGAGCACTACCCTCCTCCATTAGAGCTTCCGCAACCACCTCATCCTTCCACTAACGCCGAGGACTATCCCATAGAGCTTACTGCTCCCGCCCAGGGAGATATTTCTACACATTCCATTTCTGAATCATGTATTCCATTTGATATTTATTTTGATTCAGATATTCTTGAAACGCCGTACCTTTTGCAGCACACGCACGATTATGTATCGGAGGTATGCTTGGACGTGTCATATCTAAACGAACCTGTCAAGGAAGTCCACACCTGTGATCCATATTTACCTGAGCAGCTGAGAGAGGACACCACGGAGTAGCTATCACAGTGCAAGATGATATTGAACTATTTCCAGGGAAGTATCGTCCACCACTATTTATTTCACATATTTCTATAGACGATCCTCGTTTGGAATACTTTTATTATAAGGGTGAAATTTTTGCAGCGAACTGATGCATCCTATTCTCTGCAGGGTACAGGTGGAGTCCTTGTAGGAATGCTGGAGGATGCATTGCTAGAGTTCGTAGGTGTTCGTGGACACACGCGCCTGGCAGAGCCACGGAAGGAGCAGTTGGAGCAGCTACCTGCCCCACTCCAAATTCTGGATCCACCTATGCTCATGTGTATCCTAATCTAGTAGTGTAAATATTTACCGCTTTTTAGTTTAGATTAAAATAATCTCGTCTCCTCTCATTAGCGAGGGGAGTATCTAGGGTTTGCTTTTGCATCATAATAACCCATCATGTTGTGCCCTTCTATCATTTCACCCCCATCACCCTATCCTTGTTCTTTTGGCACTTTTCTTGGCCCCGTTATCATTTTTCTCCATGAGACCCATACCACCTCCAAAGGGTGGTGATGCCTGTTTTGCCTATTGTTCACTCTCCCCTTTATCTTTTATGCCCCGTGTCGGATTTTCATATCTTTTGGGTATAGCTTATATTAGCTTGGGGGAGAGTATCACCCATAGTCATTTTTGTTATTTTTGATGCATTTCCCCTCCCATTTTCTCTTTGCCCTCTCATGAGTGATCTTATTGCATTGAGGGCAATGCAAGCTTTAGCTTGGGGGAGTTGCATTTCATGCATGTTTCCTTTATTTTCTTCCATTTTTTACCTTTTTCATTCATCAAAAATTTTTCTTTTCATTTTTATGCATCATTCCCATCATGCATTTTTCTTTCTCCATTTCATTCTTGCCTCTTTCTAGAGATGAACCCTCAATGATATTTTGCCACTCATGCTTCACTTTTCGCATTTGAGCACCTTTTTCCATCACGTTATTTCTTTGATTATTCAATGCTCATATATGTGTTTGCCATCTTTTGGGGTTATTCACTATATTTCGAGATTGTTGGTTGTGATTGTGTTTAAGGCATGCTTCTAGCTATATATCAAATTTTAATATGCCCCTCTATTTGAAGTTCCTAGATTTTTCACGCTTCATTTCCAAAAACGGTTATTTTACCATCCTACCCTCGTGCTTCTAACTCTTGCATGAAATACTATATGTGTACTCTTATCGCATGTGTTAGCTACCTTTCAACGGGATTAGGATATCCACACCTTTGTTCCGTACTTTATTCATGGAGGATTTTCTTGCCATGCTTGGATTTCTCAAAAATTCTCTTTTGTTTTACTTTGTACATTCCCACTCGTCGTGCATCGTTCTCCCATATGGGGGAGTGCACACTTTTCATTTTCCACAAAAAAACATTACCCAAATAAACACTTTTGTACATATTTTTGTATAATGGTCCTTCGGGGTTCTTCGTAACCCGACGCCCTAAAGCCATCTAGCTTGGGATGCGTAGGCCGCCCTTGCATTCCATTGCGATTCCGCAAGTTTGCAAGACAAAAATATTAAAATCAAATCAAAAACAACAAAAACAAACCAAAAACCAAAAATATGTATATATGCCACATTCTCCCTTTTTCCTTCGCTCTCCATATCTCCTATATTTGAGAGCACCAATGTATATAGGGAAGGCGAGAGTTTGTACAAAGTGATCTTTCCACATCTTCTCCATCTCCTTTTGAAAATACAAGCAAGGCAAGAAAGTGTTTCAAAAATAAAAAAACGACAAGTGTGTGTGGTGATTCCTTTCATCCTAGAGATTGATAGTTATTCCCATGTTTCATATCTATTCTTTCTTACTTCTTCATGCATGTATGGGTATCTCGTATTCACCGTTTGGAAGATTTGATATGAATTTTGAGCTTCCTCATATTTGGGCATATTATCTACTATAACATGCTATGATAGCTATGCCTTTGCCAATGCCACGCTTCTATCTCTTTTGTGCTCTATTGATATGAACCCATGATGCTATATTATGAGATTGAATTCTTGATTTAGATTGTGATATGTTTTTCCCCTGTGCTTAATTGTGTTGGTGATTACATTTGTGGTTTGGAGAGGGTGATCAACGATTCTTCGCTTTCCTTTCTTGCTCTTGCACCCGATTTTCATTCCAACTCGTCTTCCTCGGGACGAGGAAGAGTTTAGCTTGGGGGCTTGATGCGTGTTCATATTTCACCTTTTGCACATGCTCTTCATCGTGTTTTCATATGCGTTTCATCTTATTGCATGTTGTATATATCATATTTTGGTTCATATTGACTATTGGGTGTATTATTTGTATTTCAGGTAAATGTCGGTATTTCGGTGTCTTCTGGAGTCAACCTTGCATGTCGGGACCAAAGCGTGCTTATACGGTAAAGATCCGATGGCCAAAGATGAGGATTTGAAGTTTTGGAGCTTCAACCGATCGGGTGGACAGATCCACCCGATCGGTTCGTGCACACGTATCAGACCCGAGGAGAAGCAAGGATGAGCTGACCCCACCCGATCGGTTCAGTGATCGGGTGCTCATGACATTGTTCTCTGTTTTTGAGTGAAAACTCCACCCGATCGGTTGACTTTTCAACCGATCGGGTCACTTGTAGCCGAAGCTTCCCAGCTCACGACTCGATGACTCACCCGATCGGTTCAGCGATCGGGTGAAGATTTTCAGAAGCTGTCACCCGATCGGTTGACCTTCCAACCGATCGGGTGGCCCTTTTTCTGCGGGTTTAGTGGGTTATTGGACCCCGAACCGTGAGGGTTTTGTGGGGGCCTATAAATATGAGAGGTTGGATGACTTGTAAGGGGTTCCCCTCTATTTTTCAGCAGTTTTCTGCCCCTTTCATGGGAGCCTTAGATTAGGTTAGATCAGGGTTTCTATTTGAATAAATCTTGTAATGGATTGATGGATTCTAATGCAAGATAAGTATTTCTTCTTTTATTTCCATTAATTTGTGTTATTTTCAATAAGCTTGATGATGAATGTTTGTTTGTATTTATTATTTCTTGCTTTCATGTTCTTCATCATTGAGTAGTTCTTGATGAAACCTAATATGGGTTAGAGTAGGATTGATGCTTGGAAAATTTCATTTGACTTGATTGTATGGCAAGTGTTTGATGGAATGTGTCAATGGGGATGTCTAACAATCTGAGACCAACCCGTATGGCAACACACTAGATGTAGTTGGGGGTTGGGCTCCGGATGCTTGTCCCGTCAAGATCCGCTTTGATGCATTGCTAGAAATCACATTCGACCTATTTGGCCATTAGGGTTACACGGGGGCGTTTTATTGTCATTGGCGGGATAAAGACCGCCTTTGACCGTCGGGCCAAGGGGAAATAAAACGGGAGTTTGATCCCCTAGCCACAGCTCACACCCCTAGCGTTGACATCGAGTCCTTGTACGTGGGAATGGCTTGGACGAAATGTTGGGAGCTATCATTGTGGCCTTAATGCTCTCGGTTGCGGAGGGTGTTGGACATGGGAATGCCTACCGTCCGAAACCGGGTAGACCTAGCACATCATCCTGGGCACCGACCGGAATATCGGGCCCATGGGGCACCAGGTACCACCATTTGGGGCAATGTCTCACCCTGGGTCGAGTCGAATGCCAAGTGTCATGAGGCCCGTGTTAGCGGGGATTCATTTCTTATCTTTTTCATTTCTTTCCATTATTCATACACTACCCACTCATATCATCCACGTAGCTCTCACACAACCTAGGCGAGGCTAGTAGCCATCAAGCCATCCACCTCCCTGTGTTCGATATACCCGCACCCTACACTAACCGTGCACTTGCGGTAAAGCGACACCGCGCCCTAACCATAAACGGGGTGCCGGTCAGCCGACCCTTGCAAATCCAGTGCCATCCAAGCAAGTGCCGCAAGTTTCTATTGAAGAGACTTGCATATTGCCACAACATTGAAGGGACTTGCCTATTGCCGCAACATTGAGAGACTTGCCAATAGCCGCAACCTGAGTTGCGACGCGAGCGAGGACGAGACGACTACATCAACGTTAAAAGCGATCTGACCCGTGCTGAATGGCAGAGGCGACACACCATCACAAACTGAGCTATTCTCAACTCTGATTATTTTATTTGTGATATTTGTGCGTAGATCTCTGTAGGGGAAACTCTGCCATTGCTACATTTTGGGGTCTTGTCTAGTTGGTCTAGACAAGAGGGACTTGGCTAGTTGGGATTAGCCAATAGAAAGCTTTTACTAGGATTAATCTTGCTGAACACGTGTGTTGTGGGGGCACTAAGAGCCTGGCCAGTGTAGAGATGTAGAGAGGTGCTCTAGTCGTGCTCTAGCTTGTGGTTGTACCTGTTACATTATTAATACTAGTATCTGCTTTGGGGGCTGGATATAGGTCGTGGTGTCGACCGAACCAGATTAAATCTGCTGTGCATATCTGCGATTGCTTATTGTTTACTCTGCCTATGCTTATAATTACGTGTGATTGTTTATGGGTTGCACGAATATTTTTATTAGCATATTCACCCCGCAAGTTACGATCCAGATCCAACAAGTGGTATCAAAGCTAGTTTAGAGGATCTAGTCTAGATTTTTAGATGACCATGAATATATCTGATTCTGCATTTGTTGTAGGTCAGTCTATAGCCTGTCCCCCTAAATTTAATGGAGTTGATTATGCATATTGGAAGGCTAGGATGAAAATCTATCTAGTGTCTGCAGATTATGATGTGTGGGATATTATTGAAAATTGTTATAATCCACCCACTTTTAAAATTGAAGACACTATAATGATTAACGCTAAAGATGGGGTGCATCTGATAAAAAGCTTTATTCTTTAAATGGCAAAGCTTTGAATGCGCTTATATGCTGTCTTGATAAATTAGAGTTTAATCGTATCTCACATTGTTTAACTGCGCAGTAAATATGGCATACGCCGGAGGTGATGCTTGAGGGAACGCCACAAGTGAAGGAGTCTAGACTTGCCCTGCTGAGCATATAGTACGAAAGCTTTTGCATGCTTCAATCAGAATCTATTTCAGCGATGTTTGCGAGGTTTACCGACATCGTCTACAAGTCTAGCTCCCTCGGTAAGCCATGCTCTAGCCATGAACAGGTGAGAAAAATTTTAAGGGAGCTGCCAAGTTTCTTCAGGCCTAAAGTCACTGCCATCAAAGAAGCCAAAGATATTTCATAGATGAGGGTGGAGGACTTGATAGGTAATTTAATGTTACACGAGCTTGAGCAGCAGAATATAGAGGCTAGAGAGAAACTAGAGGCGAAAGAAAAAGAAGCAAAACCACTAGCTCTTTAAGCTAGAGGAGATGATGAAGATGAAGATGATAACATAGCGCTAATGGTCAGAAACTTCAGAAAGTTAATTAAAACCAAGCAAGGAAGAGCAGAAATGGAACCCAGGTTTAACCGTTCTAATAACTTTTATTCTGCTAAAAATTCCTCTGATCAGATTGCTACTCAAAAAGTTATGTGTTATAGATGCAGGAACAGATGACACTTGATGAAAAACTGCCCACCAAAAATGGCTAATGTTGCAGACAAGAAAGGAAAAGCCGTGGTGAGAACGTGGAACATGGATAGCGAAGATGAGGATGAGGAGCATGAAGTTGGCGTAAATTTTGCTCTGATGGAAAAACACGATGAGTTAATTTCAGGTACTAAAGCTGAACTTCTTATTATTTACAAAGAGATGCAAGATAAAATTGTAGAGCTAGAATCTACTGTAATGACTATAGAAATAGTAACTTTGAGTTGCAACAAGGAAATTGTGATTCTTTAAAGAAATTGAAAGCTTGAAAGAAGAACTTGTTGCATGAAACGCTACTATTAATTTGCTGAAAAAGGGGAAAGCTCACATGCCTGAAGATACTGAATGTCTCTCTTGTCCATCTTTGATAAATGAGATTAGCATACATAAGCAAGATTTGATTGAACTTAAAACTGAAAATGAATTGCTTACTAAACAGATTAGCATGCTAAATCATGCGCTTAAAGAAAAATGATTGCTTTTGAAAAGAAAGAAGAGGAAAACAAGGGATCTTTCAGTAGTAAATGCACTTTGATTGTAAATGAGAATTCTATCTTGAAATCCAAAGTCACCAATCTAGAATTGTCATTAAAGAGATTTCCCATAGGAAAACAAAATTTGGATATTATTCTTGGAAATCAATTATATGGCAATAATAGACGTGTGCTTGGATTTGGTTCTAAAAATGTTGAAAAGCCTAAGTATAAGAAATTTCACAATGTGCCAATCAAGATTGAAAATGTTTATGCAAAGTGCTTTACTTGTGATAATGTTGGTCATACTTCATATCATTGCAAATATAGGAACACCAGTATTAATTTCAAGCAAATATGGGTTCCTAAATCTTTGATGACTAACATTAGTGGACCTTGTTGGATTCTAAGGTAACACATAACATCTTCCGTGTAGGTAAGATGGAGATTTGGCGAGGTGCTATGGATTGAAAGTTTCATTATTTAGCTCCTTAGTCAAACGACGACGCGAAGGTATATCTTTTCTTTGAACTTAATGCATACATTCATAACATGTTTTTTATTAGCATTTTTGTGTGCTTGACTTTTTTATTTTGTGTGCTAGTTTGCTTGTTTTAGTTCTCTCTATAAAAAAATCAAAAAATAAAAAAAAATGAAAAAAATTAAAAGCAAAAAAAATATGTGTGCTTAATGTATATCTTTTTCCTTTGTGTCATTCAAGTGATATTGAATGAATGAAACTCAAATCCTTGTAGAAATCATTTTTTATTGTTATAGCTACATACGCATGTTAGAATTCCTAAATAACCATGACATGTTTAATGAATTGAATAACATGATTTCTACACCTACACTTTCACTTCGACTAGTATTGAATATTGTTGCATAATTGGAGATTCTTTTATGAAATATTGGAAAGTGAATGTAGGATGAATAATAACTGAAAATCTAAGGGATATGATGTGTATTTGCCAAGGATAAAAATTGTGCTAAAAAGAATTGGTTTTCATGTTATGAAAAATGAAAAAGAAAGTATATTGCTCCGTATGTGAAATGGATACAATTCATAGCAAGTATACTACCTACGAGTATCCAACATATTCTTTATGGGTAATCTTTAGCGTTGTTGTTATACTCGTCAAGCAATGCCACCCCCACATCTAAGAGTCCTTATAGGCTATGTTTTTGGGGTGTGTTATCTCGAATTCATTTATAATGAGATGTGGAAAATCAATCCTAGATGATTTAATGTTTAATGGAAAAGTGGATTGGTTTTGGTTGAGTTTTATGAAAGTTTCTCCCTTTGTACTTCAACTATTTAATCATCACACTTACACGATGGTGTAGAAGTCTACGTTACACTTTTCATTGAATTTGAAGGGTTTATTCTAAGAAAAATGACATGCAAGTGCTAGTTGTAATTTATAATACTTAATTTTTGCATGTGACATGACTTAGACTTCGTTTATACACTTTTGATGATAACAAAAGGGGGAGAAAATATTGAAGATTTGGTGCAGTAATGCTTATTTGTGCATATATGAATATTGGTTTAAGGGGGAGCAGTAATGAATAATTGAATATGTGTAATATATGTTCAAGGGGGAGCATGACAATATGGGGAGCATGCTAGAAACATTATTGTTGCATACATGATGCTTGAACATCATTGTCACAATTGTATGCATACATCCTCCATCACACTCTACACACACATATCATGATGATATCATTTGAATCGTAATGTCCAAATCTTGTATTGCTTTGTCATCATCAAAAGGAGAGATTGTTGGATGCAACGATCTAGGACTTCTTATTTGATGATAACAAATGTGTGTGAACGATTTGATGTGTGTGTTAAGCATTTGCAGGAGTGGCGATCACGTAAATATCCAAATAGATGACTTGCTCAATTTGATGGAGGAATTGCTATACACATAGCAAATTGGAAGATGAAGAAATTGCTATTCATATGGCAAAGTGGACTTGGTCCAATATGGGGTGTGATGGAGAGAATCACATTGTATTTGCTCATATCTATTTGTATCTATCTCAAATCCTACCACATTCAAATTCAAATCCAATTACTTGTCCTATTCCTATTTGAATGTCTATGAGATCAAATCAAATCCCTTAAATCCAATTCAAACACCATCTTCAAGATCCTATTCCTATCTCCATTAAGATTTCCCCTTGGCCGCCACTTCTCCATCCCATCCAATGAATAGGGATCCTCTTGGCCGCAACCTAAACCCTAGCCATCACCGTATTTAAAACTCCTCTTTAAGCCACCATAGGGTGTCGGCCAAAATAAGACTCCCAAGGCTAAATATTGCGGCCAACCAAAATATTAACCCAAGCTTCAAACAACCCTATTTCGGAAAACATCCTAAGATCTTGAAGCAACTTTGCCGCAAGCCTATATGCTCACCATCATTCTAGCCGCAACTCTCTAGCATCAAGTCCCAAGGTTGAGCAACAATCAAGAGACAAGCTGCAACAAGAGACTTCAAAGAATAGGGTGTTCTGATTGTTTCACCAAGGCTCAACCGCATTGTTTGACTCATAAGACACAAGTTTCAAAGTGCTCAGCCGCAACAATTGCCTATCATTGAGGTGTGCTGATTGAAGGAGCAGCCGTTCAAACATCATCGCTGACTGTAGAGGAGGACGCGCAATCAAGCTGCTTGGTGTTACCGACAATATACAAGCAACCGCACTAGCCACGAGATTGCTGACCCTTGCAACTCCATTGCCATCCAAGCAAGTACCGCAAGTTTCTATTGAAGAGACTTGCCTATTGCCGCAACATTGAAGGGAGTTGCCTATTGCCGCAACATTGACGGACTTGCCAATAGATAAAACCTGAGTTGCGATGCGAGCGAGGACGAGACGACTACATCAACGTCAGAAGCGATCTGACCCTTGCTGAACGAGAGACGACACGCCATCACAAACTGAGCTATTCTAAACTCTGATTATTTTATTTGTGATATTTGTGTGTAGATCTTTGTAGGGAAAACTTTACCAGTGCTACATTTTGGGGTCTTGTCTAGTTGGTCTAGACAAGAGGGACTTGGCTAGTTGGGATTAGCCAATAGAAAGCTTTTACTAGGATTAATTTTGTTGAACATGTGTGTTGTGGGGTACTGAAAACTTGGCGAGTGTAGAGACGTAGAGATGTGCTCTAGTCGTGCTCTAGCTTGTGGTTGTACCTGTTACATTAATACTAGTATCTGCTTTGGGTGCTGGACGTAGGTCATGGTGTCGACCGAACCAGGGTAAATCTACTGTGCATATCTGTGATTGCTTATTGTTTACTCTGCCTGTGCTTATAACTGCTTGTGATTATTCGTGGGTAGCACGAATATTTTTATTATCCTCTTCACCCCCTTAGGCTATGATCCAGATCCAACAATAAGTACGTGATAACAGTAAATTGGTCAATCGAGGAAGTGGCGCTCACGACACGATACGGTTCCTTGATTCAAGAAATCGCCAAGTTTATCCATGATTTCATATATACAACGTATATACAAAAAGAAATTCTCTACACTGTAGTTGGGTCGTGTAAGGAGCGTTGGGTCGGTGACTCACAGATCAGACGACCTTAGGGCACCGGGCCAAGAAGGACCCCTCGGACCTATTAACTCAATCCAAATAAAATCCTTATTCATACGCACTCCCCCAAGCTAGGCCTTTTTACGCGAGTCCCCGACGGTTACTATTGTGGGGAACCGGTTACTCAGCTTCGCTGGGGGAACGGTGCGTATTATTTTTTTCTATTCACAATTTTTGTCTTTTGTTTTTTCTGTTGAAAATCATGGGGTGAACTAGGCATATTCAATTCTCAGTACTAGGTGAAGTGTGGTTATCCAAGTCTCGAGGGACTATAAACCATTAACACGACTATCGGCTC